>OZ023323.1:15408754-15470163 GCA_964007375.1 Ophion obscuratus
AAAAATCCCGCGTTTCAGCGGTGTCCTTTCCGTCACACATAATGACCCATGGACCTCGACAGAGAGAGAGAGAGAGAGAGAGAGAGAGAGAGAGAGAGAGAGGGAGAGAGATCGAGAGGGAGAGAAAAAGAGAAAGAGAGAGGTTCGTTTTCTGTAATCATAGAAGAGCAGCGAGACCGATGCCAGTGGCACTTTGACGAGGGTTCATACACTTCGCTCTTAATTCAATCTGGAATTATCTCGAATACTTAGAGATCTGTTTCAATCTCCCTTTCTTACGGAGGGGCTGTCACACGTGAGTTCGAATAATCAGGCAATCGGGATATTGCTTTATATACCCGTTTATACATAGGTACACATGCATATATGTACTTCACGTATACGTGTAGCCAAAACGAGTTGCATTGGATCTCGAATTGAAGGATTTGAATGTCGACGTGATATTGTTGGCGCTCGTGTGGTTTATAAATTGATCTTCGTCCGCCGTCACTTGCACATATATTCGTCGTATCCTTAGAAATTCTTGGGTTGTGGGTGCTCACTCGATACCATATCCCCCTTACTTGCTTACATTTTCCCACGCTCCCTCCCTCTCTCTCTCTCCCTCTCTCTCTCTCCCTCCCTCCCTCCCTCCCTCCCTCCCTCCCTCCCTCCCTCTCCCTCCCTCTCTCTCTCTCTCTCCCTCCCTCTCCCTCCCTCCCCCCTCTCTCTCCCCCTCCCTCCCTCTCTCTCTCTCTCTCTCTCTCTCTCTCTCTCTCTCTCTCTCTCTCTTTTTCTCTCTCTGTTTCTCTCTCTCTCTCTCTCTCTCTCTCTGTCTCTCTCTCTCCTATCTCTCTCCAGTTTCGTCGTCGAAGCACGCCTCGTCTAAATATTCCTGCCGCGCGCCCGAGTACTATATTACTCGCTCGTTTCTCGTCGGACACCGTGAGTATAAAATGCTTGTTGAGACACTTCGCATGTGAAAAAGAAAATGAAAAATAAGGGTGAAGAGAGGGTACGGACCGGCGGTGGGAGTAAAAAGAAAAAAAATCTTGCTCACTCCTGAAATATATATTCCCGTCTCGTTTCTGACGTGTTAGGGGCGCGGGCGGTGATCGCGGCGCGAATGTACTTTGTGATTTTACCGAGATCTCGTTTCCCAGCATTACTTATTTATGTCCAAGATTGTTATTACCGTCGGGTTAAAATGCCTCCGAGATCGTGATTTCCCGATTCATTTTGCGAATATAAATGCAGACTGTATCGGCGTGCTGCAGGATTTTTTTTATGGTCGCCGTTTGCGTTGATAAAAAATCGAGTGCCACATCGGTAGGGAAGATTTTGGGTGCTATTGTAGCGATTTGTTGTTTGTTATTTGTTCAATTTGGGTTTTGTTGTTTTTATTTGGTAGAACAGGTCGTTTAAAAAAAAGTTACTCACGAGTAATTGCGAATTTATGTTTGGTTATAGATTTACAATAATTGAAGACGATAACCTTGTTACATTATTACTATTGTTATGATGATGATGATAATGACTATTATTATTGTTATTCTTTCATAATTATTAGTTTGATAATAACGATAATTTTTATTTAAAATTGTTATAGTGATACAAATTTGAATTTGAATTTTAATAATAACAATCCTTATTATTAATATTAAAACGAAGAAAATAATCATACCTAGTATTTTTACTACGGCGATTAATACTGTTATTATAATATTAATAAGCACTATTATTGTTACTGTTATTGTTATAGTTATTATCATTAGATCTTTATTTACAGTTCTTTATAGGAGTTGTTTCTTTTTTTTGTGGGTTTTTTTACCCCTGTACATTAAGAGGGAATGATACCTCATCGCGGTCGGTGAGAAAATTTTTTTATTTGAGAAAAAAAATGTAGATTGGCTTATCATAAGCCAATCTAGTTTTTTTTTCTCAAATTCAGAAAATTTGAGGGGAAGACAGCTGTTCGTCTATCTATTTGACGTCGTTTGGCAAAGTTTCGACGGGATCTGAAGAGCCGTTTTCGAGATTTTTGGGAATCTATAATTGTTCTACCATACCGACCGCGATGAGGTATCATTCCCTCTTAATGCCCTCTTACAGGTTTCCTTTTCTATCATTTGTTCCAATTTTGTTTTTACATTTATCTTTCGTCCTTTTCTTTATTCTTCCCTTCTCACCATGCATTCGAACAGCCTCACATACTCACACCAATTATTTGCTCGGTTTTCTTTCCATCCCTCTATTAATTTTGGCTTTCACCGCCTTCCCCTCGTAGCGTCTTCGCCACTTTTCCAACCTAACTACCACTTCCTTATTTATTTTTTCTTTTAGTTTTCCGCATTCAATTCCTCATTGCCTCCATAATAAATTAAAATAAATAAATTAAAATAAATATTATTACATTTTGATAAATTAAAATAATTAAAATAAATAAATTTTCCTCAAATAAAAATCAGCAAATTTTTTCATCCTCTAAAGATATCTTCCCTCATAACCTGGCCCATGTTTCTTTCGTTCTTTCCTCTATGCCCTTCTCTTTCCAGTACTCTTCCATTTCTACACTTTGATTTCGATTTTCATACACCCTCCCATATATCACATTATCTTATTATTCTTATTATTATTACCAAATGCTCTACATCTAAAACCTTTCATCAAAGCTTGAATACGTTATCGAAGTACTTTGCCTATGAAAAAAAAAGAAATCACATTCTGAAAGTTTCAACACCTGTTGGCTACGGGAATACGCCGATAGGTAAATCGTTTCGCTTTTGCCTTAAGTCTTTTGCGTTTCACCGGGTTGGAGCGCGGGCGGATTCGCGGTTGCTTGGTTCAATTCTGTGGAAGGGTGTGGGAGCGAATACCCGTGTATAGTGCAGACTGCAGAATACTAATCGCCATCTCGTGATGAGGGCACAAGACGATATATATGTGTACACAAAGTGGGCCAATATTACACGATCTACACGAAAGAATACTCTACACGAGAATATATATATATATATATATATATATATATATATATATATATAGTATGTGCAAAGCGTTCGATGGTCGAGGTAAACGAGAGGGTTAACAGAGTGCACCAGCCTCAGGGTGTTTGTTACCGGCGCACACAGGGCCCTGCACTCTCTTTCAGCCCCGCATGTGCTATGCAATTTACGATCGATAGTGCTATCGACGCTGTCATGATACATATTAAACCACGTATACGACGGACATGGCGTAAAATAAAACAAAACTGGTACGTCAAGTTTCCTGTCATCGCTAAGTGTATGTGTGTGTGTATATATATACACATAAATAATAATGGGTATATGCATATCATGTAAATGTTTGCTTGAGTTTTTTTCTTTCTAAAAACGGTTCATTCTGGAAAGAAACGAAACATTGGAGGGATAACGAATATGTATATATTTTTGTGTTTATGTGAATGGATATATATATATATATATATATATATATATATATATATATATATTAGGGTGTGCGGAAAAAAATCGATACTTTTTTTTTCGGTTGCATCCACCAAAAAAAGACGAATTTAGGTAAAAAATGAAGAATCCTCGAAGGAGAGCTCACAAAAAAATTATTTCGAATGGCGCATTGCATTTGAATATTTTCCATAAGAATAACCCAGGAAAATATTGGGATTTCTGAATGTGGTAGTGCAACTCGTCAGGAAAAAATCACACAAAGATGTCATTAACATATTCTCATGGAGAACCGAATTTCCAACAAAAAAGTTTTTACGAAAAATTAGCTCAGAACAACCGTTCAAGTGGAATCGCTGTCTGAAATTGAATTAATAGAAAAAAAATAATTCGAAAGGCTGTAAAAATCGAATTTTTCGCTTTACGAAAAAACTCTTTGGGGTTTTTTTTTGTAGAGAATGTTCTGCTCTAACATACAAATTGCATGGAATCGTTCTCAAAATATTTCTCTGGTACAAAAAAGAATCAAGTACAACAAGAAATATAAAAGAAACGACGTCCATCATTGATCGTGTTTCAAAAAGTTTTATTCAATTAATTTGGTTTAATAAGATAAAATAATTTGTTTTTACATTATAATGCTTGATAATCATCGTTCCTTTTCTTAAGAGTCTGTTTGTTGCAATTAGGGTATTTCTGTCGATGATTTTGCACTACGCCCAATAAATATTGTAGCTGCTCTTCGTTTTTTGTTAATGAACCGTTATATGCTTCTATCAAAGTGACACGACGTTCGGCTACGATATTAACGACTTTTGGGTTAAAAAATCTAAGCAACTTAAATAAATGGCATTTTCCGGCGATAATTCAATATTTAGTCTCAAAAAATCATGAGGTAAATTGAATTGCTGGAAAAGAAATAAGGATTCTTGAGTGAAGAAATCGCTTATGTCTTTTTTCAGCACCATTTCCCAATCATTTTTTTTAACAATTACTCACTCGGAAGGATTTTTGGATTTTTCTCGAGATTGCAGAGCTTGTACCATTTTTGCCTTCACACTTATTGGCACAGCATTGTCAAAAAACGACAAAGCAACAATTTTCTCGTTAAAGTACCACAAGTGACTAGCTAATTTTTTCGAGGCAGCCTCCCCTACTACAGGATTCATTTTGCAATAACGAATGAAATTTTGTAGCAGTGACAGATCTTGATTCGAGGCCAAAATGAGGGGAAAATGTAGCGGTTTCCCGTTCGTGGCCTTAGTGTGAAGCTTGTGATTTTGCACTACGAGTGCAAAATCACTCGCAGCGTGTGCCATGGCGCGCACGTCGCTTAAATAAAAAATTTAATTTCAGACAGCGATACCACTTGAACGGTTGTTCTAAGCTAATTGTTCGTAGGAACTTTTTTTGTAGGAAATTCAATTCTCTATCAGAATATCTTAATGACATTTTTGTGAGATTTTTTTCGGAACAGTTTTACTACGATGTTTAGAAGTGCCAATATTTTCCTGTGTTATTCTTATGGAAAGTATTCAAATGCAATGCGCCGTTCGAAATAATTTTTTTTTGAGCTCTCCTTCGAGGATTCTTCTTTTTTTACCTTAATTCACCTTTTTGTGGTGGATGCAACCGAAAAAAAAAGTATCGATTTTTTTCCGCACACCCTAATATATATATATATATATAATGTATGATTATTATTTGATTTATATATTATTATTTTTATTTGTACGAATACATCGATATGGACTTGTAAAAAAATATTCAAAATTCACATCTTCTTCCATTTCGGCCAAAAACAAATGGCTTCAATGAATCGTCAATGATTTATTTTCTTCCTTGATTTAGAAGTCCACTCTGGGCTTATATCTTCGTTATGATATGCTCTTTGAAATGCCGTTTGATTCATTAAGCTGTGATGATTTTTGAACTTATGGCAGAATTTCAAAACCGGACCATCGATTTTTGCCAATTTTCCCATACTTTCTGCCTCTTTATCGGCCATTCTTAAAGTGGTCTTTCCGGGAAAACTAATTGTGATATCGAGATAAATCAAAACACATTCTCTAAGTGTACAAAAATCCTTTAAAAAACTTCCTTTTAAAGTTTTTGTCATTTGAATAGGATCGACGCTACAGCTAATTGAAATTACACGATTTTGCCAAAATTAATGACCTTGAATGACTTTGACCATCTAATGTTGTTTATACAGCTTGAGGTGCACCACAAGATGGTTGAAAAAATGTACCATTCCATTTAAAGAAGTGGAAGTGAGCTTCACTGTGCGTCAGCGCTTTCACCAAAATAGTAAAAATTGGTCGCGTTTGATGACCACCTTCACACCGGACAACTTTTGTCTGGAACATTTCTTTGTGTTAAAAGTTGCAATTTTAAAACCCATCGTCTCCCAGTCTGAATAGTCGATTGCTCTGAAATTTCACTCAAATCATTTGAACAATATCTGGTTAAAATTTGAGCAAAATCTACAGAAATCAAGAGCGCGCGCTCGTTCTACTTTAAAAAGTTGCTTGGTTATCGTCGATTCATATAATTTGTCTCAGTGGCATGCTAAAAACCAAAAGCAGATAATTTTTTTTTCAAAAAATACCATAGTGCTCAAAATCTCGAAAACCGTGAGACTTTTACTAAACTGAAATTCCAGTATATAGTGAGACATGATCTGACCTATGGACAGTTGCAGGATTATCCATTTAAGGCCTTAGGCCACAGTAACGGGTATAAAATAATGTGCGAGTTTAACAATTTTTTTTCGTATGAAAAAGTGATTCACTCATAAAATTAATTATACATCTATTTAGTATGAATATCAAGTTGTTAGAAATATATATATATATATATATATATATATATATATATATATATATATATATTTCCATGTTCAAAATGGCGGACTACTAATATTTTCTTTTGTTATCTTTTATTAGGCGCTCCGCGGCGTGATATTTAGCATTCACAATTTTTGACCTAGAACAAAAACAAAAGTTCTGATCAATCTATATTAGAATACCTAGAGAAGTACGTACAGCATTTTTTAAATATTGTTTTATTCAAAAGTTGTAGGTATTTGAACTTAAGAAATGTTGTAGGTTGTAGGTTGTAGGTAATTCAAAAGTTGTAGGTATTTGAACTTAAGAAATGAATTTTCAGTGAAAAATTTCGTTATAACTGCTCATAAAACTAAAAGTGTTCGATTAATCAGAAATTCCGTACGCACTTCTCTGCGAAATGCAATTAGGAACATAACTTTTCGATTTAAAGTAAATCGAGTGAAAATGTTTGAAGTTATTTGTCATGTCAATTGGAAAAAAGCTGTTTCGAGAAGTTTCGAGTAGTCGGCCATTTTGTACATCGAAAAAAATACACATTTTCTAACAGCTTGATATTCATACTATACTGAGAAAAAAAACCAATTGAATAAAAAAAATATATTAGTTGATCCAAATAAATATAATGCTGCGGAGTGCCACCGATATATGAGATTGTTACAATACTACAAAATATTGGAAAATGTGATTGATATAAATAACATATTATTTTATTTGAAAAAGCTCTTCTGTTTTCTGAATATCTACGTTATTCTTTAAATGAAATTATATTCTATTGAAATCATTCTATGTAAAATCCGTAGATATATGGATGAAATAATTAAGCGGTTGCTACAACTATTTTTATTTCGTACAAAAATATAATCAATAGAATTATTTCTTTACTGCATCGAAACGAATATGCCACAAGACGTAAGTTTTTCAATTTGTTTTAACGCTTAAATAAAAAGTGAGCATAAAAATGATCATCCACGATAATAGCGGAGAGAATATCAGATATCCAATGGAATATCCATGGAAAGAATATCAGATATTCAACTGATAAGAACAGATACTACACTTTGATGTTAGCCACAGGCCAAGAAGCGGTACTCTTTCGAGTATCGCTTAGTACGAGCGCGCAATCTTGTTTTCTATAGATTTTGTTCAAATGTTAACCAGACATTGTTCATATCATTATGCATGTTTAAGTGAAGTCTCAGAACAGTCGACTATTTAGATTGGGAGATAATGGGTTTTGAAATTGCAACTTTTAACACTGCAGGGTCTGCGTGGAAATTTGGACAGAATCATTTTCCGTAAAAAAATATTTGTCCCCTATGATAAGAAGGCATATGCCGACACCACAGAACAGTATTGTTCAATATTTCGAGAAAAAAATAATAATCCTGCTTCTAAAGTTAAAAATGTTGTCATAAAAAAAGACTTGCATTATAAATATTAATATTTTATATTGTTTATGTTATCTTCATTAATAAATAAAAGTGTTGATCCATTCATAACTAATTAAAAACTTTGTTCGATTAATAATTACTTCAAAATAAACATTTGTGTTGAAGGCTTATTTTTAATTCGCCGCGCAAACTCACGTCATTGGATACGTGGAATGATGCGGTGTTGCCATATGTCTTCTTATTATAGGGGACAAATATTTTTTACGGAAAATTATTCTGTTTAAATGTCAATGCCGACCCTGCAGTGTTAAAAGTTGCAAGCTTTAAACCCATTATTTCCCGATCTAAATAGTCGACTGTTATGGAATTTCACTCAAACTTGCATAATGATATGAACAATGTCTGGTTAAAATTTGAACAAAATATATAGAAATCAAGATTGCGCGCTCGTGCTACCTCAAGTAGATTTTCGGTTCGCGCTACGCTTACGAGAAACGAGCGCGCGTGCGGCTTCTAGCGGTCACTCCGAGAACTACGGGTTTCCTCACTCCTATAATTTCTGTGGCGCTCGGCCATCATTTGGTTGAATTTTTTCAACCAAATGCGCAAGAAAGCAATTTTATTTTCGCATAATTTTTTAAACAATTCATACATTTTCTTAATATTTTTCAATCAAAATAAAATATTAATATTTTAACAAAAAAATTTACTTGGAAATCAATATCCGATATGGCGAAAAAAAAATAGCATATTTACTCAATAGAAATTTTATCTGAATCAAACGAGCGAAATTCAATTTTTATTGTGTACTCGAATCAACACTATTCATGTTATGAAGTGAAACGCTTTTTTTGTTCGTTGCAGAAAATGCATTCAAAACTATATAATTTGTTCGCGATAATTTTTTAGATAGTTTCAATTATATATTGTTCTCGGCTAACAATGTATCTTTTGAATGAAAAAAAAACTTTTAATTTTATCGTGTTATTAAAATCAATAGCGTTTCATTCAATAACACCAATGATATTGGATCAATGATTTTTTTTCTCAATGTAAATAAGTGTGAAATTAATTTTATGAGTAAATCACTTATTCATACGAAAAAAAAACGTTGAATTCGCACATAATTTTATACCCATTACTGTGGCCTGAGGCCTTAAGGCAGACCACCACTGTAACCCCCTGTTTTTTTGCCATTTTTCAAGAATTTTTTTTGTGGAAAAAAAAAGAGATATTCGAAATTTTTTTTTGTTTTGTTTGTTGTTTATTGAAGATACACAAAAAAAAATTTCAAATTTTTCACGCCCCATGGTGACGCTGGGGAAGCTCCCGCGTCAGGTACTGTTGCCTCTGCAGTGGTTCGCGGCACGCAGCAGAACTCTCTTCAAAGTCGATCTGAAAAAAAAATACCGAGTGTTTTCGTTAATAATATGATATTTTGAAGAGAAGTACACAGGGATTTGAAAAAATATTGATTTTTTAAAAATAGGCACGCTTTTGAAATTAAAGGACGATTTTCGAGCAAAATTTCTCGTCGAAAATAGGCTATAACTTTTTTTATTATTGAGATATCGAAAAAATCTTATGTACTTCTTTAGATAATCTAGTTTTATTGATGCAATCCAAATTTGAAGTCGATCGGATAAAAATGGCTCGAGTTCTGCTGCCTGCCGCACTCAAAAAAGTGGTTTTGAGAAAAACGCGTTCAAAGTTTTAGGTTTGTTAATTTATGCGATAAATTGGAAAAAAAATTGTTTACCTTTAGTCAGCGATGCCGGTACCATATAGCTGGCCTTCAAGAAGCAAATCATTGTCCCTAGCATCTTTTCTCGAACTTGTAGAGGCTCTTCTTGCCTCTTTTGCAGCGTCTGTGAGCGAGCGCTCCGCCAGCTCGATCCGCGCTGCGTCGGTTTCAACGCAAAAATTTAAACAATTTGGACCGATAGTTATCCCCAACGTCTCCAAAACTTTCATGAGGCTTCTCAGGCTATCATTGAATAATAATACCGCGATATTAGCTGCAATATCGACGATTTTTTTGCTCCCGGACTGACACTTGGGGGATATTGCCCAAGCTGATTTGTTGTAGCTTTCGTTGTTGTTTTGCGTGAAGCCGCCCAAACAACGCTGCAGCAAATTTTCGAAGACTGGCGTAATTGCCTCCAATACTTCCTCAGGAAGAGGCGGCTTATGGCGTCACGGAGCGCTGCACCGCTCCACAAAATATTCAATATCTCCGAAAATAATTATTTTTTCGACCTGGGTCCAACGGCATCTTAATCTTAAATGTATTTTAGATTTTTCTAGATGGTTTTCAAAAAATCGATTTTTTTAAGCCATCACAGTGGTGTTGTCCCTTAAACCAGGACCCCCTGTACATTACAACAATGTCTCCTTATTCAAAGCGAATAAATGTTTTTTACCTTCTTACTCCCGTTGCAGGTAATTCCGGTTGAGCGTAGAATCCCGGACAAGGATGAAACCTGGTCCCTGGCGACGGAGTCGAATCAGGAGGATAGCTGCGTTGCTTCGTTGAATTCGAGCAGCGGCATCGAGCCGCCGACGAGCGTCGACGTTTCGTCGGTGCGACCGGACGCGAAGGTCGACGAGGCGGAGGGCAACGCGGTGAGTGCGAGTTCGAATTTTGTGCCGCGGGGTCACGAGACTCGTAAGAGCAAAACAAGGCGGGTCAAGAGTTATCTGCGAAAGTGCAAAGGTGCGTTGACGAGCAGAAGCGAGGACGCGGGCTCGATCGAGAGACGCGAGAGAAATTCGGCTTGTTGCACCTCGTGGTACATCGACGAGCAGGCGGCCTCGAGCGATTCTCGGGTTGGGGAGGAAAACGACGCCGAGGATGAGTCGACGACCGAGTCGTCGACGATCGCGGTCGTCACTCACGACGTGTCGACTGTGGTTCAAGACGAGAGCGACGAAATTTCTCGAGTCGTCGAGACCGACAATCTTCAGAACAATCCACGGAAAAACAGCGAATTTTCCGTGTACGAAGACGCGTCCGACGAGCCGATCGAACATTTGGACGACACGCGGGAACGCGTCGAATCGCACGAGACTCTCCTCAGCGACGAGGCTGTCAATTCGTTGAACAAGTGCGACTCGAGCGATACTCTGATCGCCGATCAGCCGGAAGTCGTTGCCGTCGACTCGCCCCCACCATCCAACGATACGAACACTCCGAGCTACGAGGACGATGAGACAACGCGAGGACCTGCCACGTCAACCCTCCCCACGGTGAGTCCGCTACTATTCGTGTCTCTTACTCGTGTTGCAACGATATACGTACACTGCCAAAAAGGTTCCATGTCACCTGAACACACGACGAAATATCACGGACAAAATATCAGACGACAAAACAAATCCAAACAAACCTAAACAAAGAAACAAACACACAAACAAACCCAAACAAACCCACTCTCACGTGGGGAGAATGATCGGGTTGTGATATTTTATGGTCGTGATGTTTTGTCGTGGTGACATTTTGTCCGGGATATTCTGTCGTGTGATATTATGACATGCTACCGCCAAAAAAGGCTATTTTCATGAATTTTTTTGACAGGTTTATATTATAGATATTGATACAAAAGTTGTTACACCTAATAAATACACTTTCGAAATACATACAAACATTTTTTATGTATTTATGTAATCCAAACAAACTTCGCTGAGAAAAAAAATCATTGATCCAATATCATTGGTGTTATTGAATGAAATTTCGTTGATTCAATTGTAAAATTGTTGGTGTAAATAATCGGATATATTACTCCAAACAAAACGCTATTGACTTTAATAACATGATAAAATAAAAACTTTTTTTTCACTCAAAAGATATGTTGTTAGCTGACAACAATATATTATTGAAACTATCTAAAAAATTATCGCGAACAAATTAGTTTTGAATGCATTTTCTGCAACGAACAAAAAAAGCGTTTCAATTCATAACATGAATATCGTTGATTCGAGGACAGAAAAAAAATTGAATGTCGCTCGTTTGCTTCAGATAACATTTCTATTGAGTAAATATGTTATTTTATTTTTTTTCACCATATCCGATATTGATTTTCAAGTACATTATTCGTTGAAATATTAATATTTTATTTTTATTGAAAAATATTGAGCAAATGTCTGAATTTGCTAAAAAATTATGCGAAAATAAAATTTGTTTCTTGCGCATTTGGTTGAAAAAATTCAACCGAATCATCGCCGAGCGCCACCGAAATTATAGGTGTGAGGAAACCCGTAGTTCTCGGAGTAACCGCTAGAAGCCTCACGCGCGCTCGTTTCTCGTAAGCGTAGCCCGAACCGAAAATCTACTTAAACGCCGGAGAAACTCTAAAAAGTATCGCTTCTCGGGCTGTGGCTCAAAGATCAAAGTATAGTATCTGTTCTTGTCAGCTTAATATCTGATATTCTCTCCATGGATATCTGACATTCTCTCGACAATTATCAGGGTTGGGCATATTCAATTTTTTTTTATTCATGAATAATAAAGAAACTTATTTAAAATTCGTTTCGAAAATGAATAAAGAATCCCACTGGATTCAGTATTCATTCCGAAAAGGAATAATAAATCCAACTCAATTCAATATTCGTTCCGAAAATGAATAATGAATCCTACTGAATTCAGTATTCATTTCATAGTGAATAATGAATCCTACTGGATTCAGTATTCATTTCATAATGAATAATGAATCCTACTGGATTCAGTATTCATTTCATAATGAATAATGAATCCTACTGGATTCAGTATTCATTTCATAATGAATAATGAATCCTACTGGATTCAGTATTCATTTCATAATGAATAATGAATCCTACTGGATTCAGTATTCATTTCAAAATGAATAATGAATCCTACTGGATTCAGTATTCATTTCAAAATGAATAATGAATCCAACTGAATTCAGTATTCAATTCAACATAATAATGAATCCAACTCGATTAAGTATTCATTCCGTATTCGGATATCATCAAATTGAATAATCTGGAAAAATGGACGATGGAAATGGAACAAATATAATGTCCCATTTCTACGCCCATTTCTTTAGTTACTAGAAACTAAGATCGCGATTTCCCTTGGGTAAATATAATGTAATCGGACGATAATGTTTTAATAGAATGAACATGTTTTCTGTCAATTTTTCCAGATTATTCAATTTGATGATATCCGAATACGGAATGAATACTGAATCGAATTGGAATCATTACTTATGTTGAAATGAATACTGAATTCAGTTGGATTTATTATTCATTTTGGAATGAATACTGAATCCAACTGGATTCATTATTTATTTTTAAATGAATACTAAATTCAGTAGAATTCATTATTCATTTTCGGAACGAATATTGAATCCAACTGGATTCATTATTTATTCTAATAATAAAATTTAATATTATAAAGTAAAATTTGTTTCTGGCGCATTTGGTTGAAAAAATTCAACCGAATCATGGCCGAGCGCCACGGAAATTATAGGTGTGAGGAAACTCGTAGTTCTCGGAGTAACCGCTAGAAGCCGCACATGCGCTCTAGCGCTCTAGCGTGCCGATCCCTCAATAAGCAACTTGAAAAATGGTTAAGGGATTTCGGTGGCTGAAATCTGCTAAAAGAAATTTGGATCCCTACACACATTGAAACAAACCCAAACAACCCCATGCTATCGAAGTTCGCATCGGAATGCAAAAAGAATTTTTATTTTACGGATTTTTATTAAGATGCCAAATTTTTTTGCAAATTCCAATTGCTGATCTTCCGACGACCATCTTAAAAAATGGTTGAGAGATTTTGGGAGCTGACATCTGCTAAAAGGAATTTGAGAAATTCGAAACAAAATAATATTAGTTTATTGAAGTTTGCACCGTTGGAGCGAAACCAAAACGATTTTTTTTTCCAATTGTCAATTTCCTTCGACAGCTCAAGATTACGGAAAACGTTTTTTTTTTTTTTTTCCATTCTCCTTAGAGGTAACCTAAATCTATCGAGAATGATTTTAAATAATGATAAAAATGGAGAAAAAGGAAAATAAAAAAATTCGTTCCAATGATGCAAACTTCAATGCCATACGAGCCCAAACACGTTCAGAAATTGTACTTCGTCAAGCCCAAGCAAATCGAAACAAGCGCAAAAAAACCTCAAGAATGTAAAAGAGTATTTCGTTATGCAACAAATCCAAACAAACCGCAAAAAATCCTAAGCAAACCAACTAAATCGGAATGAAACCAATCCCAACGTATTCTAAAATACTTACAATTAGTCATTTCGTCTGCAAAAAACTGCAATAAAACTGGAAAAATCCCGAACACATCCAACAAATCCAAACATGTTCTAACCTAGTATCTTGTTATGCCAGAAATGCAAAGAAACCCAAACAAAACCGAACATGTTCTAAAACAGCATTTGGATATGCAACATAACCATATAGTTGCGCCATTTGCCATATTTTTCTATGGACTTTTCAAATTAAGATACGAATCTGGAGGCTGTTCCGCCAACTTCGACATCCAAATAGCCCCATGTACAATACACATGAACGGAGGTCTCTACCCTGGCTGCAGCGAATAAATTGCATTGGCTGTCTCTCTCTCTCTCTCTCTCTCTCTCTCTCTCTCTCTCTCTCTCTCTCTCTCCCCTCACTTTTTCTTTCTTCCGCCCGCGGTCCTACGATCCCGTTTTATCCTCGTTCCTCTTGCGCTCCATCCTCGTGCTCTCCCTGTGCGAGACTTTTGCCTGGGTTAGCCGGTCGCGCGCGGGGTTACAGAATAGGTTACCGAGGCTTCCAGTGAAAAGAAGGCAGGCCTTCGTGGTGAAGATCGCGCACGGTGTGCGCTATGGAGCCGGGAGGCCTCTGACTCCTAGCCTCCTCGCTTCCAACACTGCAATACTCATACGGACACTGGCCCGATAATGCACGAGCTCTTCCACGCCGAGCGAGCCACTGGCCTCTCACTACATTTTCACCTACCCACGATTTTCCTTCTTCGTGAAAATCCGACTGGCCAGCCTTCCAGAAGGCGTCATTGATGACGGATCACGCGGACATCGGGTTTTCGGCCATGTACTCATTCAGTGAGTAAGTTCAATGACTAAGAGTGCACTTCCTTTGGCGGAGAAGGTCTCGTGCAGCTGCAGACGTTCAACGCGGTTACTTGTTAGGGCCATGGGCGTCGTCGTCGTTGTCGTCGATTCACTTATATCTATTCCGAGCGACAACAATGTCGAGGGCTTCCCCACGTACGGTAGGAGCTTGCGCTTATAAAACAACAGCCTGGGAGAGAGAGAGAGAGAGAGAGAGAGAGAGAGAGAGAGAGAGAGAGAGAGAGAGAGAGAGAGAGACTGAAGGAGAGGTGTGTATGGGAATTGTTCGTCGGGCACGCCGATCGTGCTCATTAATTATATCTGCGAGTGATCTATCTGGACCAGTGAGCTCGTGGGGTCGCCTCACCCTCCCTCCCGCAACCCCTTTCTACCGTCGTCGTCGCTCGAATTCTTCGTACAGAAACCTTGCGGGAAAGAGAGGGCTCGATCGCCCTCTTTACTCTCTCGCTGCTCTCTTCATATACATATAGATACAGGTTTTGAGCATGTGCTCCATATTATGTGTACTTTACGAGACGGGGCATGCCGTTTCTCCGCGGCAACGGCCCACCGATAAAAATGAGGAAGAAAAAACAAAAAGATGCGACAGAAGGCTCGCAGGGACGTGGAAGGAAAGGAGGGGCAAAAAAACGTCGAAATAAATTTCATGGCGTGAGAGGCGAGATACATCGTGTGGTCGATTTCATGTCGGGGCGTCTCTCGTTGAAACGGAAAAGTCGATCATCAGTCCCGTGAAAGTGCTATAGCAAAAACGTCGGATACTTATAAAATATCCATACACACACACGCGCGCACATACGTGCGCGTGATGTTCCCCCGTTCGTATGCGAATACAGTAGGAGCTCCGTTACAGTGACTCTACTTCGCATCCCCACTCTTCCCACGAGTTGGTGGGTACGTGGGCGTGGCATCCCTTCCCGCAAGGCGCGACTCGCCAATCGCGCTCGCGCCGCAGTAAGTGGGGGAGCGAAGCGGCGCGCAGGTGGGCGTGCGTTATCCCCTCCAGGAACACGCGACTCACCAATCGCGCTTTCGCCCGCAGTAAGTGGGGGAAGCGACACCGCACACGATAGGCAGCCTGCAAAGCGATAGTGGGAGCGAGTATCGCAAGGGTAGTGAAGATTCATAAATGTGAAACGGACCCATGAAACTAACGGGTTACGTGCTCTATAACGATATGGATAATATGCCAAACAAGCGAGAGCGGGAAACCAACAGCAGCACTTTTCTTTAGCTTATCCCCTTCCTCCACGCCCGATTTCCCTTCGGCTCTGCAGGTACACGAAAAAAGAAACAAAGCAACGTTTGTTTTTCTTGCTTTACCTGTAAACGCGTACGTGCCGTACTCACGCACTTATTGGCGTTAAGCCGGATTATAGATGCTTGGTTACGAGCGCGATCGTAGCAGCGCACGTTCTTATATATACACATACGTGTGAATATATCGCCGCGCCTCCGCAGTTTGTTCTACCGTTCGCAAACCTCCACCGGGAAACGATAAACCTTCGATATTGTATACTGCGTATTGCCAGAGACTATGAAATATATATATATATATATATATATATATATATATATATATATATATATATATATATATATATATATATATATATATATATATATATATATATGCAAGGAAGAAGAGGCCGCGCGCGTCATGGGATTTATTGTAATTGGCGGTAATGATGGGCTCTCCGACGCGTGCACCTCGTTTCTTCACACACACAAATATAACATATGTGTGTATATTTAATATAGAAACAGCGCATAGTCACCCTGAAGCCTTCTTGAGCGTAACGCACCTTCTGCCAGACTATGTCAGTGGTGCGTGCATGATGTATGCTTTTCGTGTTCTCTGCTTTTCTCGCAAATGTGTATGCGCGCGCGCTCGTGCGGTTGTTAAACCGAACGTAATGGCGCACAGCTCAAGATGTGTGTAACACGAGAACGCGTTTGAAGCAGAACTAAACGCGGACTTCCGGTTCGTCTCGAATTACCATAAGAATTCTCCAAATCCGCAAAGTATTAGTATGTTTTTTTTCCGCGCATATGGGCGCAATAGGCTATTTGAGGGTAGGGTGAAGGGAACCTGATGGTGACTGCACTCCTTGGCAACGTCATCGCAGATGGTGTAGACATTTAAATAGACTTTAAATACAACTACGCATGAAACGAAGAAGTTTTAAAGTCTTTTCAGGTGGGTTGGGCCTCTTCTAATTGGGTATTTCAATACCTGAAAATATGCCAAGTGGTGACACAATTCGTTGCGTAGCTTCGTTTACGAGGTTGGTAGGAGATAGTGCGAAAGAAGTTGGAAAACAGTCATAATAACTGGATACATACGGTAAACATTGAATATGTGGCGTATTGGGCTGATAAAGTGGCGTATATGGTGAATACAGCGGTTGCAAAACGCGGGATAAGTCCGTCTTTCAATATCGCAATGAGTCACAACATGCGATGCAGATTTTGCTTTGTTTCTTTACCGCGACGAGAGCAGGAGCCGACCATCCCGAGAGAAAGTGATGTCCGCGATTCATCCACGTGCTCTTCTTTCAAGCGACACCACCGGGCACAAAGAAGGTAGCTTCACTATGCGAGCACATGTTCGGGATATTGCCCGACCGTATGACACAGACGTAAACAAAACCAGACAAACTCATAAAGCATCAAACTGTTAGCTGTATTACTGCAATTGAATGCATCTATCAGATGAATTATTTAAATGGAAAGCATCAAAAGTATCAGCTGTATTGCTACAAGGGAAAGCACTAAAACTATCAGCTAGGTTGCAGGAATGGAAAGTATCAAAACTGTCGGCTTTATAACTGCAATGGGAAGCATCAAAACTATCAGCTGTGTGACTGCATCTGTATCGGATCTGTATGTGTATCTGTATTACTACATACTGTATCAAAACTATCAGCTGTATTACTGCAATGGAAAGCATCAAAACTATCAGCTGTATTAATGCAATGGCAAGCATCAAAACAATCAGCTGTATTATTGCAATGGCAAGCATCAAAACTATCAGCTGTATTGCTACAAGGGGAAGCACTCAAACTATCAGCTAGGTTGCAGAAATGGAAAGTATCAAAACTGTCGGCTGTATAACTGGAATGGCAAGCATCAAAACTAACAGCTGTATTGCTACATCTGCATCAGATCTGAATATGTATCTGCATTACTACATACTGTATGAAAACTATCAGCTGCATTATTGCATGGGCAAGCATCAAAACTAACAGCTGTATCGCTACAATGGAAAGCTCTAAAACTATCAGCAAGGTTGCTACAATCGAAAGCTTTAAAACTGTCAGCAGTAGGACCGGAGTCGAAGCACCAGAATTTCCAGCTGTATTGTTCTAATGGAAAGCATAAAATCTATCATGGATGTTTTACTGCACTGAAAGAAGAGGTGTGATAATGCGTCAGCAGAAATTGGACACAAAAGAAAGGGCCGGTAGGCTGGAAAAAAGGAGCTGAAGGGGCTACGACAGGTCGGCGATTAGGACCAATAGGAACCAAACGGTCTAATAAGTTGCCGACACCCTGGTTGATGCAAAATCATCCACTGATTGCGAATTTTCTAGGTAGAACTCGGATGGCCCGAAACTCTTGCTGCGGAAAACGATTATAGAAACAAGTCGATCTTCTGGGCCAAATAATGCCTGGGCGAAGTTGGGACTCGGAAATTCGCGACGAGCAAATAATGAATGCTGATGTTGATGATGACACTCATGAAGGGCGTCGAGCAGCGGAATCGAACTGGTCGCTAATAGAGTCTGTCGAGATACAGCTTTCAATTTGAGGATCAACTAGTGCAGCCAAAATAGATGTGCCAATATATACGCAAAGGTCAAAATGGGTGTTCCGAGCAGCGTGAATCGAGAGAATAGGTTCTATTCCGCGCCACATAATCGTCGCAGGAATTTGCTGGAAGATCGGTGGGCCGAATAGTTGCGCGGTATAAGGTAATTCCCAAGATCGACTTTCCGGCGATTGGCCACCCCACAGTAATGGCCAATTAAACGCAGTCATTCGCATTCTCCTGGAGGACCAATCATTGTACCGTTTGCCCTAGTCGAGCACGAGAATAAGAGACAGATAAGAGTTTGAAGGAAGAAGAGAAAGAATAGAGAAGAGGTAGAAAGCTCGAGGACTCGATACACATACATGGGTGGGATGAGTATGTGCGCGTATGTACGTTAAGTAGGCATACGGGAGTCGCCAGCAAAAGGCTTCCGTCCTTGGGTCTTTGCCGCTACACCAGAGAAAGAGACTTCTTTCTTCCTCCATGTACAAACCTGAACTAGAGAGCACCGGCCAGTTTCTTTTCCTTATTTCCGTCTCTGGCCTCAGCCCCCGAAGAGCCGAGACACACCGAGAGGGCCGCGTATCTATCCGCAGGATCGGACGTCGTTTGCCTCGATTTGCATCGTTATTCGCGTGCGGTCGCTGGCGAAAAAGGAGCACATATATTAACCTCGCCTTTGGTTCCACTTCCTTGTGGCTGCTGCCTTTTCTTCAACTTCCGAGCCAGTCTCCAATCGCAAACTCGTCGATTCGCGATGCACTTATGACGGCTGCCGCGACGGCACGCCCTCTTGCGGTTTCGTACACTCGCCGTCTTAGGAAGCGTCTGCTGATCGGAAAAATCATCATGCGAGGCTTCTTTCTAGGTGGGATTCGACTACAAGGAATCTCTCCAAGAATTCTCAATGACTCGGTACTTTTAAAACACAGACGGATAAAGTCGACAAAGTACCAGCGTTTTTTGACAGCTTCCTTGACAGCTCAATTCGCAGTTAACACGTTGGCCTGATTTTCGCGTCCTGTGTTTTCGATTCTTATCGGCGTTGAGCATCATCAAGTACCGCGAGAAGAGTATATATAAGTATTATCGAACGATCGAAACGTCGCTCTCTTAGAGTTCGATTCGATGTGAACGGTATAATAATACATGCCAGGTGTGTGTACGTGTGCCTGTAAGATCAGGAAGAACCGTAAAACTTAGTGGTGTACTGCTGGGAACATTTCTGCAAGTCTATCCCACACGATAACTAGGCTGTATATATGGGGAAAGGATATTCTGAACCCGTCGAATCTATGCAATGTTGGCTATCGGCACATCTTGCTGTTTTGATGTCAAACCTTACTTCATTTAAATAAATCGTTCATTTTGGGCACCGGATGGTCTTTGAAGTTATCTTTATCTAAATATGCTTATATTTCTGCAAACCCGATCAAAAAGACATTGGGTTTTACGTAACGTTGAGTATGGAGACAATCGGCTATTGTGCGAGCGGTCCTCGAAGTCGAATACCTTCAAAATCACCTTTTCCTGTATATATCCATAGATATATGTATCGTAAACATAGCACGTCAGCAGATCACGCTCGTCCTCTGCCTCCGGCTGATAGACGGTCATTATTGCAGCGTGACAGAGACCCGAAGAGGTTTCTATGAGTTTCGCGACGGCAAATGAAGAATTCGCGGGACGAAAAGAGAAGAAAAAAGCTTTTTTCATTCCCCCCTTTGCCCTTTGGAAGCGGGCCGAATGGCCCATATCCCACGACCGAGCCCATACCCCACCGCACGAATCTTCCGTTGTTCCTATGATATTTGATTTTTTCCATGCTCGTCGTCGTCTTCTTCTTCAGTACGGCATACAACCTACAGAATATATGTAGTATTATGTGTACGGGAGTACCGTAAAGTGTCATCCGCGTGGGTCACATAGTCGTCTCCCGCGGTCATTGTGGGAGTAAAATATTTGCAGTCTCATGATATGTCGTATTACACAGGCACGCGCAGCGGCGAGGCGGCGCGGTCTCACAAAGAATACGCGCAAAGAGACCCGACGGTGAGGCGGACAGAGGGACCGTGAGGGGGAAAGAGACAGAGGGCGGCGAAATATAAGAGGATCTAAATGTGATATTAACAAAATGATAATAATAATCATAGTGATGATACGAAAAATTCGTAAGATGCGATTAAGCCGAGGCGAGTAACGTGGAGGAAAAATAAGAAAAGAGAATGAGGGAAGGAGTGTGTGTAAAACGAGAAGAGTAAATTAAGGCGCGCGTTTATACGCCCTCGGTATAGAAACATCGAGGAAAGAGAAGGGATAGAGGAGAGTGAGTGAGTGAGTGAGTGAGTGTGAGAGAGAGACTCCTCTTTCTCTCTCTCTCTCTCTCTTTCTATCTCCTCTCTCTCTACTTAATATATATAGATAGAGAAAAGATACAGAGTGAGTGAGTGAGTGAGTGAGTGCGTGAGTGAGTGAGTGCGTGAGTGAGTGAGTGCGTGAGTGAGTGAGTGCGTGAGTGAGTGAGTGCATGAGTGAGTGAGTGCATGAGTGAGTGAGTGCGTGAGTAAGTGAGTGCGTTAGTGAGTGAGTGAGTGCGTGAGTGAGTGAGTGAGTGCGTGAGTGAGTGAGTGCGTGAGTGAGTGAGTGAGTGCGTGAGTGAGTGAGTGAGTGCGTGAGTGAGTGAGTGAGTGCGTGAGTGAGTGAGTGAGTGAGTGCGTGAGTGAGTGAGTGAGTGCGTGAGTGAGTGCTTGAGTGAGTGAGTGCGTGAGTGCGTGAGTGCGTGAGTGAGTGAGTGAGTGAGTACGTGAGTGAGAGAGTGCGTGAGTGAGTGAGAGAGAGAGAGAGAGAGAGAGAGAGAGAGAGAGAGAGAGAGAGAGAGAGAGAGAGAGAGAGAGGATTTAGAGAAGGACGTTTTCATCAAGGGATCAAGAACGCGATGACGGCCCCCTTTGGAGAAGTGCCACGTATCATAAGCGTTAAGATGCGTTTGGCAATAGACATTGAGCGCCTGGTATACCTTATTAAAGGTTTAGCGACGGTTCCTGTCGTCATTAAACGGGCGTCGCGGGCAAGCGTGGTGACCCTTCTCTTCACGGCCACTTCCACTTTTTCCGTCGACCTCCCGAATCGTTAAATCGTTGGTGGTGCGCAGACATAGGAAAAGACCCGTGGAGAACGGAAGATGAGCGCGTCGTGACGATGATGAGCGTAAAGCAGAGAGATTATTACACGACCGTAAAAGAGCTCGCGAAAAAGGTTTTGGCTGCGCGAGGCGCACAGCATCGTCGAGATTTTATCATCGAGTATACACGCACTAAAATATTTTTTCTTTTTACACCACATGCGTGTACATCTTTTTCGCAGGCTTTTCGACAGGTCGTCGAGGCCATGGGACAGAGAGTGAGAGGGACAGCGAAGAAAAGAGCAGCATCCTACGCCTTTTAGTCAAAGTAAGGAACGATATTTAAGAGAGGGAGACAGACAGAAGTGGCCGCCGCAACCCTTCGAGGGAGCGAGTGTTTGCGTCCTGCAAACACGAAGGTACATGATCGCAAAGACGAACACGGATAAACGCGAATCTCAAAAATCCCCATGCGTTGATGCACCCACGCGTCTCCCAACGTCCGATATAATACATTCATATGAAATTAGATATAATGCTTACACACAAATATATATATATATATATATATATATATCGCATATACACATTTGTTTCTCGTGTAAATTCTGTCAGAGGAGAAAAGAGCAAAGAGTGAGAGAGAGAGAGAGAGAGAGAGAGAGAGAGAGAGAGAGAGAGAGAGAGAGAAAGAGAGATTTAAAAGGTACCGCCGTCTCTCGTAGTCCACGCGCGACGTTGAACCGTTTGTGCCTCTCGCGACTAAACACCGGCAAATGACAAGAAGGGGCTTACTGTGCTGTCCGCCCGCACCGCGAAAAAGCAAACCGACGAGAGACAGACGCACTCTCTCGCGGTTTACCCGCGCATACATTACAATGCCGTGCGTTCACGCACGTAGTTTCTCTCTGTGCACGATTTATATTTTATGTTATTACGTATTTTACATTTACAGATACAAACACCCCTCCTCACACACACACACACACACGCGCGCGCGCGCATACACACACACACACACACGTATATATATATACACATATTAGGTGTACAAATAAGTTTTAGGACAGTTTTCAAAAAGTTCAACAATTATAAAAAAATAAGTAAAACACAGTTATTCATCGAAGTAATCTCCATCGCACTGAATGACCTTCAGCCATCTCCCAGGTAACTCGCGGATGCCTTTCGCAAAGAAACTTTCGTCTTGCGAGGTGAGAAATTTAGCGACCCATGTTTCCACTTCTTCAAATGTTTTGAATCGCACGTCAGACAAATCGTTCTGCATTTTCCGGAATAAATGATAATCGGATGGGGCTAAGTCTAGTGAATACGCCGGGTGTGGTACAGCTTCCCATCCAAGCGCTAGTAACGTATCCTTAACCGGTTTACCCACATGAGGCCGCGCGTTGTCATGGAGCAGTTTTACTGGACGTTTTCCTTTACCAGAAAATGGACGTTTCTTCTCAATTTCTTGATTCACTTGCATCAGTTGATGACAATAGCGATCGGTAGTAACTGTTTGACCAGGTTTGAGAAGTTCATAATACAGTACGCTTTTCATATTCCACCATATGCACAGCATGACTTTGTTACAATGAACATTGCGCTTTGGCGTGGATGTTGTCGGCTCGCCGGGGTCAACCCAATGATATTTGCGTTTCGGATTATCAAAATAAATCCACTTTTCATCGCCGGTCACAATTTTCCACAAGAAAGACTTTCTATGTTGCTTGTTGTAAAAACTCACACAAATGTTAAGAAGGCTGTTTTTATTTTCTTGAGTCAGAAAGTGTGGTACCCACTTTGTTCCTTTTCGAATCTTACCCATTGCTTTTAAACAATAAGAAACAGTTTGTTCAGTTACTCCAAACTGTTCCGAAAGTTGTTTCTCCGTCTGACAAGAGTTTTCATCCAGCAACGCTTGCAGTTCCTGATCGTCCACCTTTACAGGAGGCCCCGTGCGTTCACGGTCACTAACGTCGAAATCTCCTTCTTTGAATCGCTTATACCAATACTCACATATACTTTTAGATACAATGTTGTCTCCAAGAACAGAACATGTCGATTCACACGCTTTCCTAACACTTTTTCCTTGATGGAATTCATAGCGAATGCAGTGTCTAACAAATAGCTTATCGGTCTGCATGTTTAATGTACAGAATTTATAGGTTATGTTTATGACTCCTTTACGTTTCGACACTACATATAAAGCGCCATCTATGACAAGTGAGCGGGACCTTTGAATTAATTTAGAATAGCTGTTATGATACAAAATCGAAGTGTCCTAAAACTTATTTGTACACCTAATATATGCAGAGGGAGAGAGTTGGCAAGAAAATCGTTGTCGTATATGTATAAGTATTTTCGCGTTAGAGCGCAAGCGGCTCGCGACTTAAAGGCTTTATCACTAATCTTGGCACTAAGGCGACTCCCCATATATATATATATATGTGTGTGTGTGTGTATATATATATATATATATATATATATATATATATATATATATATATATATATATATATATATATATATATATATATATATATATATATATATATATATATATATATATATATATATACACACGGTTTCCATATACGCCACACAATTTAGCCTGCGGTACTCTTCCAGCTCCGTACGCCAGCCAACATACAGGGAATTTCATGTCAAATGTCATAAATATAGATACAGGATGTCCTGTCATGAATGAATAATCATGCAACTGTTGATAGGTCAGACCATGGCCTACTATATGCTGGAATTTCAGTTTAGTAAAAGTCCCACGGTTTTCGAAATTTTAGGCTTTACGTTATTTTTCGAAAAAAAAAAACAGTTCGCTTATGGTTTTTTGCATGCCATTTCTACAAATTATATGAATCGACAATAACCAAGCAGCTTTTCGAAGTCATTGGCACGATATGCGTAGTACATTTTTTTCTACACCGCTGGCTATCAAAGTCAGATTTTCGAATTGGTCTGTATGAAAATTCTGCATAAGATCTTTTTTCATAAAGTTTGTTTGGATTTGTTTGGTTTAGTAGTGATCCGAGATATTTAGATTTGTATCTTCGATACTGACCTTGAATGACCTTGAAAGACTTCGAGGCCCCGATGTTTTTCATGCGGCTTGAGGTGCTCCACAAGATGGTCGAACAAAATATACCATTCCATGTAAAAAAGTGGAGGTGACGTTCACTGTGCGTCAGCGCCTCCACCGAAATGAAAAAATTGGTCGCATTTGATCACACCGTACGACTTTTGTCTGGAACATTTTTTTGTGACGTCGATAATTACCGAGTTATTTCGGGTGGCAGAGATAAGAGGGACACCCTGTATACGAGGTTTGTTTAAAAAAATAAGGTGACTTTTTATTTTTATCGAAAAATATTAATTTACTCATCATTATCTATTTCGTCCCCTTCAAAGTAATCCCCATTGCATGTAATACACTTGTGCCAGCGCTTTTTCCAATCCTCGAAGCACTTCTGATATGCGCTTTTTGGTATGGCCTTGAGCTCTCCCAGCGATGCGGTGTTTATCTCCCCAATCGTGGCAAATGTCCGTCCTTTCAGGTTTTTTTTTTCAGTTTTGCGAACAGAACAAAGTCGCACGGGGCCAAGTCCGGTGAATACGGCGGCTGAGGTATGATTACGGTGTAGTTAATGTCCAAAAAATCACGAACAAGCAACCATGTGTGAAAGTCATGAATTTTTTTGCCACAAATCGATAGCGAAAAATCACCAAGCACACCTAAACACGTCTAACCTTTATAGCTGTCAAAAACAAACTAAATATGGAAAATGGCTGATAATGTCAACATATGTTGAGGACATGTGTACGAACATAACAAAAAAATCGATAATCTAATGTACGTAGCCCGCAAAATTTGGAGAGTCATCTTATTTTTTGAACACACCTCGTATATGTGTGTGTGTGTGTGTGTGTGTGTGTGTGTGTGTGTGTGTGTGTGTGTGTGTGTGTGTGAGTGCGTGCGTGCGTGCGTGCGTGCGTGCGTGCGTGTGTGTGTGTGTGTGTGTGTGTGTGTGTGTGTGTGTTTATTGTAACGTTGCCTTACGAGTATCGCGACCTTCCGAGAAAGGTGAGCTACGCGGGCTGGCGTAGCTCAGTGGTCAGAGCAGTCGACCGGCAATCGAAAGGTCTCGTGTTCGAATTCCGGCCCAGAAGCGCACCGCATTTTTTTCGGCTAGTTCTCTTGGAGTTTTTTCGGAGGATCATAAATGGCGCCCAACAGCGGCCCGCGGCCGAATAAAAAATATACGGAACCAGAATATCCTTGATTGCCGTGGAAAAGAATCCCCTCACTTAGATGAGAGTCTCATTGGGCTACGTCCCCTCCCTCCCCCTCAAGCCAGGACGGCCTGTAGTACCCCTCTCCTTTTCATCCCTCAGACAATCCTCGCGTCTGTAGTAGTACTCGTTGCGTATTAAATTCAGTTTGCGCAAATTTCGCGTCGATCTTCCAGAGTCGGATCGACTCTGGTAGGAGGGAGTTGTAACGTTGCGTTACGAATATCGAGATTATTCGAGAAAGGTGAGGTAAGCGGGCTGGCGTAGCTCAGTGGTCAGAGCAGTCGACCGGCATTCGAAAGGTCCCGGGTTCGAATACTGGCCTAGAAGCGCATCGCATTTTTTCTCGGATAGTTCTCTTGGAGTTTTTTTTCGGAGGATTACAATATACAGAGTGAGGCACGTAAAGTGTTACAGAGCAATAGCACTCAAACTATTGATCATATCCAAAAATGTTTCAGACAAAAGTGTCAATGTTCGAAAAGGCCGTCATACTGGACCACCTTATTTTTTATTGGTGAAGGCGCTGAAGCTACGTCAAGATCAACTCCTCTTTTTTAAATGGAACGATGTATTTTTTTCGATGACATTATTACCTATTTTAAGGCGAATTCAGTGACCTATAACACAAGGTTATTCTAGTCACGGAAAGTATGAAAATAGTCGAAAAATCGGCAAAATCTCGGAATAATCATTTTCAAAGGATCCACTAACCTTGGTTTGGGTATACCTACAGAAGATGCTCGAAGTGATGACCCTCGACTAGTAAACACTTGTTTTCCGCTGTTTTCATTTCTTACGATACCAATGTTTCTTATCGACAGCAAGTACGTATTTTCTGTTGGCATGTCAGTCAGTCACGCATTACCTTCTAATGTGAGTACATCGGATCGCGAAAATGAACGATTTTCAAGAATCTTTTGATATGTTTGATAGTGCTGGGGGAATGCCGTAAACATTACAGAAACGCCCAAGATTTGTATGCGGTTCGTTATCCGGATAGGCAACAAAAATCGCACATGGCTTTTAAGCAATAAGCTGACCGTTTCTGTCGCTTCGGTACAGTGAAACAAACACGAGTCAAACGTCGACCGATTGTTAATGAAAATAATGCGGCTGCTATCTTAGCTTTTGCTGCACTAAATCCACATGCGATCAGCAGGCAAATGGAAAGAGAGAGTGGAATCAGTCAGTGATCTGTATTAAGAATCTTACATCAACACAAGTTCCATCCGTATCGTATGTCATTACATCAGGATTTGTACGGCAATGATTTCCTAATTCGCGTCAATTTCTTTAACTGGATTCGTAGAAAAATGCGCACATCCTCATTCTTGATTCATGTGCTTTTTTTCTGACGAATCTAACTTCACAAATACGGGAACTGTGACTAGGCATAATATGCATTATTGGGCAAATGAGAATCCTCGATGGATGAGAACTGTACCATTTCAACATTCGTGGTCCGTTAATTGTTGGTGCAGCATTGTTGGCGATCACGTCATTGGTTCCTATTTTTTTGAAAGTTGCTTGACTGGGCAAGTATAAGCAAACTTTCTGCAAAACGGACTGCCTCAATTACTGGAAGCCGTGCCCTTGCATGTTCGCATGAACATGTGGATGCAACACGACGGTGCACCACCCCATTATGCTCTGTGTTCAAGACAAGTGATGAATGAGATTTTTGGTGAAAAGTGGATAGGACGAGGCGGCCCTGTAGCTTGGCCACCTGGTTCGCCAGATCTAACATCACCGGATTACTTTTTATGGAGTTTTGTCGAAGAACGCGCAATGGCGGTAGCACCTACCACGCCTGACGACATGAAAGAAAGGATACGCCGAGCAGGTACCGAAATTACTCCACAAATGTTGGCTGAAGTTAGACGGTCTTTTCATCAGCGAATTAACAAGTGCTTAGAAGTCGAGGGTCATCACTTCGAGCATCTTCCGTAGGTAGACCCAAACCAAGGTTAGTGGGTCCCTCGAAAGTGATTATTCCGATATTTTTCGATTTTTCGACTATTTTCATACTTTGCGTGACTAGAATGACCTTGTGTTGAAGGTCGCTGAATTCGTCTTAAAATCGGCAATAATGTCATCGAGAAAAAATACATGGTGACATTTAAAAAAGTGGAGTTGACCTTGACGTGGCTTCAGCGTCTCCACCGATACAAAAATAGGGTGATCCAGTATGACGGCCTTCTCGAACACTGAAACTTTTGTCTGAAACATTTTCGGATATGATCAATAGTTTGCGCGCTATTGCTTGGTAACACTTTATGTGCCTCACCCTGTATATACACTAGGGTGGCCCTTGACATGGGTCAAAAAAAATTGATCGCGCCGCCCTCCACGACGGTTCCAAATAATAAAAAAAAATCTACGCGAAGCCCCAGCTATGTCCGTTAAGACGAAGGCGTGCCTGTAAGCATGAACTTCAATTTAAATATCCATTTTTCTTCATGATTGGAGAAATTTCAATTTTTTAAATCTAATTTATTTGTCAATTTTTTTTACTTTCCGAAGCTATTGTATATTGGTATTCAATATACAGATCAAACAATAAGGTCCTTCATACTAGATTTGATGGGCATTCACTTTTACCATCCTATTATTTTGGATTAATATTTCGATTTAGCTGCTGGCGAACGCTTTTAATCACATCAAAATCAAACTTTATATTTGCATCTTGTCAGAAAAATCTATTAAGTACGAAGGATATAAATTCACGATAAACCATTCACATCGAACTTCCGGATTGGCCAGAATTGTTTTTTTTTTTTTACTTTTGTTAGAAATATTCCTTGCATGCTGAGATATAAACATATTAATATTTCACTGAGATCAGGCTTCCAGTGCTGTGGATAAAAAATGTATTTGAAAATTACTTTCGCAAAAATGCATAGGGACATTTTAAACTCGGCAGGATTTTAAACTCGGCGCGCTTGTTCGTTTTATTGAAAACAAAGAAATTATTTATTCGCACAAGTCATCCAATTGGTCGGAAAAAACATAATATTCAAAAAATGTGCACATAAGATATCGATAATAGTTCGTTCAGTACGAATTTATTTATTTAAACCACAGAAATATCGTGGTGAGAAATTGACAAATAAACTAGATTTAAAAAACCGAAATTTCTCCAATCATGAAGAAAAATTGATATTTAAATTTAAGTTCATGCTTACAGACACCCCTTCCTCTTAACGGACATAGCTGCGGCTTCGCGTAGATTTTTTTCTTATTATTTCGAACTGTTTTGGAGGGCGGCGCGATCAATTTTTTTTTACCCATATCAAGGGCCACCCTAATAAACACACAGAGTGGCTCGTAAAGTGACGTCCAAAAGCTTTTTCAATTTATCTCCTTTGTGTATGTACTTTCCTCCCAATTTGTTTACTTGTCTTATCGTTATGAAGTGTACTATCAAGCAATAGATAAAGAACCAACCGAACACTAACGTACGTGCCTTAGATTTTTATCAAAGGTTAAAAAAGAGGTTCGAGAGCATTTGTTACTAAAGTTCAGATGAAAAAAAAATCATTACACCAATCTAAATGACTCCCAATTGCTATTAAGAACTTCGTAGAGGAAAGTACATACACAAAAAAATTTTTAAAAGGAAAAACCTATGCTATTGGAAAAATCGAAGAAAACATTTGAAAATGCTTTTTTTCTCGAAAATTTTAAAAGATCGCTGTACATACATGAGGGTGGTTCAGACAGACATACGAGGCATCTGGAATTTCCTTTTGGTCACGTTTCGCGCCACCCTGTATGTGTGTGTGTGTGTGCGTGTAATATATGCAGCATATATACTTATATATGGAAAATGGTGCTCTGCGTTACGCATATCGGATTCTGCTCTGCGCGCTTACCTTTATCAGCCGTATAGGTATATAATATGGGATAGGAGCTAGTCAGCTCGATGCTCGTTCCGTTATAAATGCTGTGCGAGTTGCTGCTCCTCCGGGCGACTGCAGCGGCAAATGCACCGGCAACGAGAAAGCTCTGGCCAGTTTGCATGTGTGAGAGTGAGGGAGCGAGAGAGAGAGAGAGACTCAGAAGACGATAAAGAAATGACCAGGAACACCCTCTTCCGCCTTTTCTCTTGAGGAGCGCGCATTGCGCGGAGAACTGCGCGCGTATATGGTCCTTGCTCTTGCCGATTTTGCACAATTCCAACGGGAGACCCACGCGCTCGGCTACGTTCTCAATTTACATCGTTATAATATTTATTTGAATTTTTTGCATCGAAATTTTGGAAAGTCCTTCACGAGCATGTAGAACATGACGTAGGGCCGAGTTTGTATGTGACGGATCGATTTATTTTTAAGGGGTTATACCAGTGTGAAGGCTGAACATTTTGGTGATGTTCGGGAATTTTTTGGAAGAAAAGTACTCAATTAAATGTTTCGGAAAATTAAGAATATATTTGGCTATATTTGTCCTATATTACATAATTTTTTCATAGAAAAATATTGAGATCCAAGCGACTTATGCGCTGCCTTCGGAGGCGCCAAAGAAAAAGTTCCTCCACTGCTGACATGATTCCGGCCGATTGAGTGGCTGAAACCGAAAAAGGAAAAAATGCCGTTAAACTGGAAGGTATTTCCTGTACAATGACGTAGGATTTTCGAAAAATATCATAATTTAACAAAATGATGGTCGTTTTTTTTTCAATGTCAAATCGTCAATTTTCATCCAATCAAAAATATCCTACGTCATTGTAGAGTAAATATATTCAAGAGTACTCAGTTCAAGTTTCAAGTCAATCGGATAATTGCTCTTTGAGTTACAATGTCAGCAAATTTGAAAAATCTCATTTCGAAAAAAACGCGTTTAAAGATTTAACTATCGATTTTTGCAAGATAAAATGATATAAATGATAGTGATATTCTCGAAAGTATAAACTGTCGAAAAAGGCAACAAAAAAAATCGATTTTGTGAAAGTGTCACACTGGTATAGCCCCTTAAATTTACTACGGGGTACTTTATTTTCATGACTTTTTAATCGCCCCTACATTTTTATCGACTTCGCGCGTCTCGACACCTCAATGGGGCTTCCTTTTTCAGTTTTTGTTTCCTGGCGATTTACGATCTGCTAGCAATTTAACGGAGCTCAGCTACTTTCCGTGACTGAATAATTTGAGGCAAAGAGAGAGCGAGGGAGAGAGAGAGAGAGAGAAAAACTTTAAACGATACATTTATCAGGACCGCAGTTTTTCATTTTTTTAAATTATTGCCGAAAAATAAACATTCATTTTTTCAATAAATTTTTCCTTTAAATCAAAACCGGGGCAGTTCCAAAATTAATATTGAAAAATGAAGACAAAAAAATATATTCTTTATTATTTCAATAAAATGAAAAAATTGCAGGCAGCCTTTGAAGGAAGACGTCGCGGTAAATCGCATTTACAGGCTTTACGCGATGTGCAGTCGATTACGTTCTTTTTTAGTTTTTTTTTCTTCTTGTTTTGCATTTCTCTTTCTGCTTTGCATCTAATTTAATACTTGTCTTTTTTTTTTCTTTTTTCCCTTGCTGTATGCCTCGTTCAATCTGCATTTCCACCCGCGAATGCTCCGGGCGACATTTTATCAACTCGCAAGTCTTCTTTCCTTCTCTTTCTCACGTCACCCGTCTTTTTAACAATGTTGCGCGTGCATGTGTTTGCGTTGCCGCGTATGGCGTGTGTGTGTTCATTCGCGAGCAACTCTCCCGACGCGTTTACATAAAGAAAGAGCCTTGTTGAACGAGACATTTAATTTTGAGACACCTCTCGCGAAGCGGTCAACACGCGCAAAGGCAACTGCGTATATATATATATATATATTAGACTGATTAAAAAAAAACATGATTTTTTTTCCTTCGGGATTCTCGTGCTATTGTTGGGCACTAATAAAAGAAAATTTCTCTAAAAAGATGGGCGCGGTCATTCAATTTTTAGAGGTGGCTATCTCGACTTTTTTGTATTTGAATTTTTTTTAACGAACGTATTGCATTTAAGCATAGTCACGGCTTCGGGTTCCGGATAAAAATCACATCCAGCAGCTATTTCGTAACAAAAATAAACTCTAACAATTTGAAAAGATTGCAATATTCACAATTTAAATCCAGGTAGATCAATAATGGCGTCTATACTATTCTCTTTATTCATGTAGATTTATTTTTACGCATTAACATTTCGCACTTTTTACGAAAAATTAAATTATAAGCTTTTATTCATAAATCGTATATTTACATTTTCAAAATGCTACACTTATATTATCTTCAAACTCATTTATATTTCTTCCCAGCCACTGTACATAAAATCGCGCATACCACTGCGCAAGTCACTGCACATCCGTGGCGCCATTTTGTATTGGCGCAGCGCATTTGTAAGTGGTGTTGTTTTTTTTTCAACGTGGCTCAAGTAAAGACAATTTTAAACAATGGCTCGGAAAAACGAAGACAACATAATTTGGCTAATCGGCAAGGAAATTCCGAAAATAAGTACCCGTCATTTACCGTCAAATCGGAAAGTTTTCAGTTTGTTCTTTTACAAACATAAGAGAGAAAAACTGACCATACGTCGAAGTGCACACGAAACAATGAAAGAAGTTTTCGAATAATGGAAATGTGCTGAAATTCCAACGCGTAGATTGAATAACGCAATCGTGAAATTAATAAAACTCCATTTAGTCTGGAAAAAACTTTTAAAAAATCGGGTTAAAAAGAATTTGCCCTCACAAATATTGAAGGAGAGTAAATTTAAGAGAGATTTGGACAAACTGTTCAACGTTGCACATTTTCGTTCTGCCCAAAATGGTAACGAACTTGGGCGGTTATTTTTGCTATCATACGTTTCGATTATTTCTCCATTGTGACGGCAACTTCTTTTAAACCAGCTACTCGAACGGCCAGAATCTTGTTAGCAGTGGAAGAACTTTTTTTTGGCGCCTCCGAAGGCAGCGCATTAGTCGCTTGGATCTCAATATTTTTCTATGAAAAATTATGTAACATCGGTCAAATATAGCCAAATATATTCTTAATTGTCCGAAACATTTAATTGAGTACTTTTCGACCAAAAAATTCCCGAAAATCACCCAAATTTCCAGCGTTCACACTGGTATAGCCCCTTAATTTTTCTGTAAATACGTCGGAAGTCTATCGAAACCCTTTTTTCGCATTTTCTCGACGTAATTTACGGCGTTACCCCCACTTGTAGCGCAAAAAGGCCTTTTTCATGAATTTTTTAAAAGAAAACTACAAAACTTTTTTAATCGATCAATATACCATCTTAAAGAACACATCTTGAAGAACTTTCAGTAATTTTTTTATTGAAAAATATTACATTGTTTAGTGGCAAATGGCCGTCAATGAAATAATGTTTTTATATACACGGTTTGCGGTGACCAACATTGCGGCGAAGTGGATCATCTGAAAAAAAAAATGCGGATGGATTTAGTCAAATATAAGTATAAACTAGTCTTTAATCGAAGGATTTTAAAAAATATTGATTTTTCACAAAATGGCGGACAATCAAAGTTAATGGTTCGATTTTAACGAAAAAAAACGGCCGTTTTTGGCTATAAAACGGCCATTTTTTTTTTCGAAAAAAAAAATGGAACGATCAAAGACTACATTTTTATGTATTAAATAAGCCTGCAAAATTTCAAGAAGATCGGTTCATTAGTGTTCAAGTAATCTTGGTCACCGACTTCAGAAATGCCATTTTGAGAAAAACGCGTTTAAAGTTTCTATTAGCCGGTCGTTTACATAACGGATTCTTCTCTTTGAACGCTCATATCTCAGTCAATTTTGTTCGGATCGACTTGAAATTTTCAGGACATATTCTCAGATACTTATACTTCAAGAAAATGCAATAAAAATCGCAAGTGGGGGTAACCCCTTAAAGCTTTGGATAAAAACTCCGTGATATTCATAATCTGCGGTAAATCTTCCGTTAGATAGACCGTTAAAATGGGTTAAAAGTCGATTTAAAAAACCTCGACGCTTTTGGCTACTTTTCCGGGATCGCCAAAATCGTGAAATTTGAAAAAGTCATAGCATCGGCTTTATTTTAAAGAAACAAACTTGATGGGGGATTCATCCCGATATATTGGTTAGTTAGAAAAGATGCAAAAGGTAGCAATTAAAAAATTGGCAAAAATCGATCGTGCGATATTGAAATTCTGCCAAAAATCGAAAAATGAACAGAGCTCAATGAACCTAATGGCATTTTATAGAGGGACTTATTTTTGGCCTAGGTGGGAACAACATTTGGATTTTAAATATTTTTTTTACAAGTTCATATCGATGTATTTTCAGTGTGGAAAATTTCAAACAGCCATAGCGTCGGTCGTATTTGAGTGACATAAACTTAATGGGAAGGATTCCGAAGAATTTTGGTAGACTTTGAGAATGTCGCTTGATTCATTCCGATATCTAGAATAGTTTTACCGGAAAGCCCACTTGAAAAACGGCCGAAAAAGGAGCAAAGGGGGATGGAAAAAATCAAGAAAGTTGATGGTCCGCCTTTGAAATTCTGTCAAAAAATTACAGAATAATCGTAGCTCGATGAATCAAGCAGCATTTTAAAGAGCAAACGGTTACGAAAATGATAAGCGCAGAGCGGAATGTCTAGTCTAAAGAATAAATAAATAACAGCTGATTCAGTGAGGAAACTTTCTTTTAGCCAAGGTGCGAGAAAAAATTTGATTTCGAATCTTCTTTTAATAAATTCATATTTATGTATATTTACCCCCTAATGACGGCGGAATTGAAGTTTGCATCGTTGGAATGCAACGAAATTATAGTTATTTTTCGGATTGCCCAATTGTTTGCACATTTAAAAATATCACTGAAATATTTCTGGAGATTCTTATCAGGAATCTATAACATAAAACTGGAAAAGAGGAATTTAGATACACTCAGAAAAACGTTTGTTAATGCCAACTATGTATATTTAGTTGAAGCAATTTTGCTTGAAGCAACCTAATTTTACTCGCTTGAAATACAATTCGATTCAAGTAACAAAGCCAGTTTAGTTGAAACAACCAAATTATCATGTCAAAATAGCAATATCTCCCTGGCCATATAATGGGTTAGATTAACTACATCAGAGTTCATACAAGTAATCCGCGTTTTATTTGAACTTCATATTTGGTCGTTATATTGATCAATAAACTACATTTTCCAACTGAATTAATTATTACGCATAAAGCGAATGATGGTTGGTTCTACAATTGAATAAGTTAATTGAAACAAATGATTTAATTAAAGTTACTTCGAGGTAAGACCGTGTTTTCTTTTTTCTACGATGTGCATATTTTTCAGCTATTGATTGCTATTGCTACTTGAGTTCTTGTGGATGCAATCGATCACTTTTTTCCCGGCACGATTTCTAGATAACGACTTTATTTGGCTAATTCGATCACGGGCGCGCTCTGTTCGATCGCTGTGAGCGATTAGTTAGTGGAAATCGCGAATCGGTGTAGTTTCAGATGCATGCGCGAACATCGCTACGATCGCCCTTTCGACTTCACGTCTTCTCTTCTGGCTGTTGTGCTGTGACGTGATCTCCCCTGTGAGCGTATAAAAAACTACAATAGTCATTGTGATAAGTTTTGTGAGACGATCGAAAATATAAAAATGTGCGTAGTAGAAGACATCTTGATACATTGGGGACTTGAATCACTTGTTGCTACATTTCGAGGTAAGTGTACGATCGTCATTTCTTTGTGTCCGCCATTGTTGTCACGCTGCGTGCTATCCTTCGAGAAAAACATTGTACGGCGTCTCTCCGGTGTTGATAGTAAATTTAGTGGAAGCCGGTGAGTTTCATTTAACATTGCGTGTTCACCAATTGCATAAGCTTTGAAGGATTGCTAAGGGAATCGTGATTGACATTTTTTTGCGGGCACGAGCCGTTGTTCTCCCGTAATTTCAGATATCGATTAAATTCGGAAAATCCAACCACGTGGACACTCGGTTTAAGCCCCTTATGTATTGACTGAAATATGCTCTGCAATTCATTAAATGCACACATGTTTCATTCTACTGTACCAGGTGTGTAAGTATGAAGCCGGAATTTGCCCATAGGTGGCGCTAGATGTCGATGCAGTTACCGACACATCACGTCAGCGGTGTCTTGTTATTGTATTGATATCCGACAAAGATTTCCAACTCACAATAACACGAGTTTCATTCAGTAGCATTAGTTTATTAGAGATAAACATGTCGAGTTTTGTGCCAACAAATTACGATTTGCCGAAAGCACTACTTTTCTGTTTTCATCTGAAGAAAACCGCAGCCGAATCGCATCGAATGCTTGTGGAGGCGTTTGGTGAGCATGCTCTCGGTAAAACACAGTGTTTCGAGTGGTTCAAACGGTTCAAAAGTGGCGATTTTGACGTGAGGAACGAAGAACGTGGAAAACCACCGAAAAAGTTTGAAGACGCTGACCTGCAAGCCTTGTTGGACGAAGACGACGTTCAAACACAACAACAACTGGCGGATGTACCTACGGTAATGATATGATACTTTGTATCATATCATTACAATAAACGTGTTTTTTCTGTACAAAAATTCCGGTTTCATACTTACACACCTGGTAAATGTTTTTCGTTGAACTATATATTTTGAAAATACTTTTAAGGGAGAGATTACCGACCCTACCGTTCAGTATGTTGAAATAAAGTTTGGTTTCAGGACACCGGAACTAGAATTGAAAGTACTCTGTGCGTTTTTGGATCAAGAAGAAGTTTATTTGCCGGAAATAAATATATATTTGTAATTCAACCAAATCTCGCAGTCAATTGAATTGTTCATATCGTTCGCCACCCGCAACTGCAGGATTTGGTTGATTCGAACAATTTTTTTTTGACGGTACCCAACGTTTTCCTGAGTGTAGTAATACAAATAAAAAAATAAGAAAATAAAAAAAGATTTTCATTCCACCGAACCAAACTTCAACACCATCCGATCACAAATTCACCAATAATTCCTCCCAAACCCTCACAACAACAAAAATCGTCGAAAATGTATCGAGACACGATTTTTGCGTTTAGCCGCAATAGACTGCGTGATATTTCTCCAAGTCGTCATTTCACGTCTTCTTTTCTTGCTGTCATGACTCCCCTTTTTTCCATGATGTCCGGGCATCTTCTCTACGTTGTTTGTATGTCATCTTCTTCTCTAGAACTTGGCATATGCACCGCGGAACGAGAATCCTCGGAACGCAGAGAAAAACCTAATGACGATTCTTGGCATTCACACATGGATAGGAAGCACTGGAAAAAAGTGCTCCTGCTTTAGAATGGATTGCGAAGGATCCAGCAGCTATCGTTACGACATATATGATCTAGACAACGAGACCGCGAAATATAATTACAGACGATAAAAATTCGCACTGAAAAAAAAAAATAGAGAATTATTATCGTTGCGAGCCGAGTTATTAACCACAGATGGGAGTCGAGGATTCGCGGATGGGTTTCTACCTCGCATGCCACCGTTTCGTTACAATGGTCTTACGTCATATGATGTTGGACGTATAGCGCCACGACGCATGTACAAAAAACTAACGCAAATGAAGAACTGCAGGAGAGTTACAAACGTGAGCCAAGAGAGAGAGAGCGAGAGAGAGAGAGAGAGAGAGAGAGAGAGAGAGAAGTGGCTCGGATAGGCAGTGCGAGGTTTTATGGGATCGAGACACACCTACCGGATGCACTTTGTGTACGTTGCATGAACGCACTGAGAGACATGTCGTAGTGTCGTGCAAGGGATTAGGAGGCATAGAAAGATACATACATACATATGTATATATCTTGGTGTGCCAACGTGTTGTGCCTTCACCTTAAAGCCCTATGATTTTCCTAGTAACTTTTTTTTATCCCGGCTACAGTTTTCGAGATATGTTATCATCGTGTTTAAAATAGAACACCCTATATATATTTATGTGCCTCACCCTATATATATATATATATAGGGTGAGGCACATAAAGTGTTACAGAGCAATAGCACTCAAACTATTGATCATATCCACAAATGTTTCAGACAAAAGTTTCAGTTTTCGAGAAAGCCGTCATACTGGACCACCCTATTTTTTCATCGTTGGAGACGCTGAAGCTACGTCAAGGTCAACTCCACTTTTTTAAATGGAACCATGTATTTTTTTTTCGATGATTTTATTACCGATCCTAAGACGAATTCAGCGACCTACAACACAAGGTCCTTCTAGTTACGCAAAGTATGAAATAGGTCGAAAAATATCGGAATAATCACTTTCAAAGGATCCACTAACCTTGGTTTGGGTCTACCTACAGAAGCTGCTTGAAGTGATGCCCGAAGTGATCAAAATCTCGGATCACTACCAAATATTTGGTAGTGATTCGAGATATTTAGTTTTGTATTTCATTTTTATAGGTGACCTTGAATGGCCTTGAACGCCTTTTTCGATTGATTGACCTTTTTCAATTGATTGACCTGCAAGTTTTACAGCGTCAGAACTTATTGATGCGCAGGCTGTAATAATTCTTTGTTGCATGTCGTCAAGTGTAGTTGATACTTCTTTGTACACTTTGTCTTTCAATGTTCCCCGTAGAAAGAAGTCTATAGGTGTTAGGTAAGGTAAACTTGCAAGTCAATTAATCGGAAAAAGAAGCCAATGTTGCATTGATACTGATGGTCGTCATTTTGAACACTTACGATGAACGTATTCATTTTATTTACTACCGAAACTGTAAGTATTATCGCCTTTCTGTACTTTCTATGACCTTCAATGACCTTATGTTATAGGTCATCAAACTCGTTTTAAGCTCCTCTTTCATGATACAGACAAAAAATGTTCCGATCCATTTAAAAAAAGGGAATTTACCTTCAAATGTCCGAAGGTCCTCCACCTGCAAAACAACTATATTAACACTACCAAATGGCCCCTTTCGTACTGTGCAATTTCATTTCAGCGAATATTTCTGTGAACCTTATAGTTTCGAAGATATCCAATGTGCTAGTGTTTATTGATCCACCCTGTATGTATGTGTGTGTGTGTGTGTGTGTGTGTGTGTGTGTGTGTGTGTGTGTGTGTGTGTGTGTGTGTGTGTGTGTGTGTGTGTGTGTGTGTGTGTGTGTGTGTGTGTGTGTGTGTGTGTGTGTGTGTGTGTGTGTGTGTGTGTGTGTGTGTGTGTGTGTGTGTGTGTGTGTGTGTGTGTGTGTGTGTGTGTGTGTGTGTGTGTGTGTGTGTGTGTGTGTGTGTGTGTGTGTGTGTGTGTGTGTATCGGAAGAGGGATTGATTCATTGATTGCTTTGAATGCAACGAAAACTCTTGATTTTTTCATTTCTTTATTTTTATTTTTATCTACAATCCTCTTTTTGCAGCTTTTGATTATAAACTTTTAACAAGGATTCCCAAAAATATTTCAGTGATTTTCGTAGCCTAAGTGTGCCAAAAAAGTAACGGCAATACGATAAAAATTCTCTTCGTGCATTCCAACGATGCAAACTTCAATACGATGATATGCCTTAGTGTGAAATTTTGCGTAAGACGCAACATAAATAACACAGGGTACAGTATAGTTTAAAAATACAAATTATAAAAGTAGGAAGAATTAAAGGTTCAAAAGATACCCAAAGAAGAATAACAAAAAGAGAGACAGAGAGAGCGAGAGAGAGAGAGAGAGAGAGAGAGAGAGAGAGAGAGAGAGAGAGAGAGAGAGAGTAGCACAGACAGAGAGATGAAGACATTGTTCACAGGATAGGAAACGTCATTGCTCGACCCAGATGTCCTACAAGTGGTCCATGGTCGTCGAGGTATACAGAATTGTCTTTTACTTTTGCTCGTTTCATATAAATAGCGCAATAATACAATTTTTTTCTTGATTGCCCCTTCAATCTTTTCTCCCTGGTGGCGTTCCGGCGCGTCGCGTCTCTCTCTCTCTTTTTCTTTTTTGTTGTGTTGTTCATCCTCGCATACGCGACTGGATTCCGCGCGAGCGCAAGTATGCGAGCTCGCGAGCAAGGTATAAATAATAAGTTCATATATATATATATATATATATATACTAGCGAAATGAGAGACGAACAATCCGATATCTCGAATTTGCGTAACTTTAGCTCTGTGCCTATGGGACCGCAACACACGGTATTGCAATATTATTCACTTCTCTCTGTCTCTCCCTCTCTCGCGCTCTCGGCTGAAGAGAGAATCGTGACCGCGACGTCTATGCCACACGATTTTCTACTCATCCGACTCGCGCGCATACCGGCAGCAGCAGCAGCAGCAACAACAACAATACGAATATCAACACAACGATGAGAGAGCATGGATCTCGAACGGACGTTCATCACTTGCAGTTTCGTGCAGTCATGACGTATTCCATCTATTCATTCCGTTTGATCTTTCTCTCTCACTCTGTCTCTCTCTTTCCCTGCTTACTGGCTTGCCCCGCTGTTTTCCCCTTTATAGATAGCCGTTGAAAAAACTCGAGAAATCATTCGCGTAATCGCTGCCTGCGAATTATGCATATATATATATATATATATATATATATATATATATATATATATATATATATATATATATATATATATATATATTGGATGGTGGAAAAAAGGAAAATAAATGTTTTCCCTTTTTATAGAAAATTATTTTATTATAAAATTACATCAATTATAAATATTTTTTCTCTTTTTCCCGCCATCCCATTATCTTAAAAAAAAAAAACATTGTCGCCAAAGTTGCGAGCGGTTAGAGCGGTTATTTAGAAATCGCTCAAGCCTCCCAAAAATGCAAACTTTCATTGAAAAGACGATTTTTTTCGTCCACTTCTCACCCATGAATTTTACGCTTTATAATTTTTAAATTAAGGCGGGATATACATTTAGACAGGAAAAAATAAGCAATATTGAGAGATTTTCAAAACTTAGAAATAATTATTCTACAATTGTCACACTTGAGGTATACTTCAATAGTATATTTAAGTATACGAAACCATTCTTTTAAGTTAATTCATCATCAAAATGGCGGAGCTGTGGCAAAGTGTTACAGCAAGGTCGCCGCGGGAGTTACGAATCGGCGTGCAGGCTAGCTTCCCGTAGACTTTGATTTGCAAAAAAGTTCAAACATTTTTTCAGGTAGACCATGTATAGTTTCTGTGTGACGGTAATTGAAATGAAAAAAATGTAAATTTGAGAAAATGACACGCATTTACAAAAAAAAATTAACATTTCATGCAACAATTCTGTAAAATGTGTATTAAAAAAGTAGCTTTTTTCCCAATTTTATAAAAACAATCTTCGTCGAGTAGAAGGTTTTTTCGATAACCCAACCAAACCCAAACAAGGATGAGGTGTTTGCGGCTCGTCCCAAGTGGAAAACGTAACTCATCACCGCCTAGCCACAAGCTAGTAAAGTGATGTTTCGAATTGCCATTAGCTAGCCGTTTTGGCGATTGACTACCAAGCCTTGTAACGCTTTGGTCCTCTAGTAACTGAATACAAAAAATTAAATGGTGACTAGATAGAAAGAAATATCTCAGGGCTGTATTATATTTCTGACCTAGCCATGACATAGTTTTTTCAGCTGGCGACTGGGAACAAAAAATTAGGTGGCGATCAGATAGAAAAAAAAATTTCGGCTATATAATTATATTTTTGTGATTTTTTTCATATTATTCACATCATTGGACCCTTTTACGATATTCTTCGTCGTTCATTGATTAGGGTTACGATATTTGCGCTGTAAATATATTAATGGTTCAATTTTAACTTATCTCAGACAAACGCTTACGCCGTAACGTGGTTTCGATCCCGGGACCTCTGGATGATGAGTTGTGACGTTGTCCACTGAGCCAGTTCTACTTGTTTACGGCGTTACCCCCACTTGTAGCGCAAAAAAGGCCTTTTTGATGAATTTTTTTAAAGAAAACAACAAAACTTTTTTAATCGATCAATATAACATCTTAAAGAACACATCTTGAAGAACTTTCAGTAATTTTTTTATTGAAAAATATTACATTGTCTAGTGGCAAATGGCCGTCAATGAAATAATGTTTTTATATACACGGTTTGCGGTGACCAACATTGCGGCGAAGTGGATCTTCTGAAAAAAAATGCGGATGGATTTAGTCAAATATAAGTATAAACTAGTCTTTAATCGAAGGATTTTAAAAAAATATTCATTTTTCATAAAATGGCGGACAGTCAAAGTTAATCGTTCGATTTTAACGAAAAAAACGGCCGTTTTTTGGCTATAAAACGGCCATTTTTTTCGAAAAAAAATCGAACGATTAAAGACTACATTTTTATGTATTAAGGGGTAAGGCCACTGTAAATTTTTTGAAAAATCGATTTTTTTTTGTTGGCTTAAAAAATAGTTTTTTCCAATAAAAAACTATTCGCAAAACTTTAAACGCGTTTTTCTCGAAACATGGTTTTTCAAAATGGCACGCAGCATAACTCGAACAATTTTCATTTTTTTTACTTGAAATTTTAACCAGATGTGAACATTTACATTATCTTGAGAATGTCGATCGGAATTTTCAAGAACTTTAGTTATTGATTTTTTATTAACAAAAAACTTGCCGTTTTTTTCGTCAAAAATCAATTTTTTTTTTCAAACGCACGCCAAATCCACAAAAATTAATACTTTTTAAAATCTGATCGACATTCTCTAGCTATAGCCCTCTAGATAAATGGGTTTTTTTTGTTCTAGATTCAGATGTGCACCAGTGGTGCTGCGTGCCGCGAAGCCCTGGAAGCAAAACATGTCCCGGGAAGATAGCTGTGGAACCGCCATTTTGTTTTTTTTTTACTGTAAAAAATGTTATAATAAAGTTTAATGTATGCCCGATAACACCATTAAAAGTTTTTTTTCAAATACCTTCAATTTCGGGAGCATAAAATTAGTGAAAAAACCTTTTTTTTTGGGCCGTTACAGTGGCCTTACCCCTTAAATAAGCCTGCAAAATTTCTAGAAGATCGGTTCATTAGTGTTCGAGTAATCTTGGTCACCGACTTTAGAAATGCCATTTTGAGAAAAACGCGTTTAAAGTTTCAATTTCCGGTCGTTTACACAACGGATTCTTCTCTTTCAACGCTCATATCTCAGTCAATTTTGTTCGGATCGACTTGAAATTTTCAGGACATATTCTCAGATACTTATACTTCAAAAAAATGCAATAAAAAAATCGATTTTTTCAAAATCGCAAGCGGGGGTAACCCCTTAATTTCTGAATTTTCTTATCGCCTGCATATGTTGCACTACACGATGTCACACTTTGTCATTTGTGACGAAGATCGGTTGGGCAGTGACTAGCCAAGGGTTGCACAGCAGCAGTTAGCTAACTAGGTCATGGCGAGATACTTACACTCAGAACAACGTTTGGTACCGTCAACAAAAAAATAGTTTGAATCAACCAAATCCTGCAGTTGCGGGTGGCGAACGATACGAATATTTCAATTGACTGCGAGATTTGGTTAAATTACAAATATATATTTATTTCCGGCAAATAAACTTCTTCTTGATCCAAAAATGCACAGAGTACTTTCAATTCTAATTCCGGTATCCTGAAACCAAACTTTATTTCAACATACTGAACGGTTGGGTTGGTAACCTCTCCCTTAAAGGCATTTTCAAAATATATAGTTCAACGAAAAACATTTACAGTAGAATGAAACATGTGTGCATTTAATGAATTGCAGAGCATATTTCAGTCAATACATAAGGGGCTTAAACCGAGTGTCCACGTGGTTGGATTTACCGAATTTAATCGATATCTGAAATTACGGGATAACAATGGCTCGTGCCCGCAAAAAAATGTCAATCACGATTCCCTTAGCAATCCTTCAAAGCTTATGCACTCGGTGAACACACAATGTTAAATGAAACTCACCGGCTTCCACTAAATTTACTATCAACACCCGAGAGACGCCGTACAATATTTTTCTCGAAGGATAGCACGCAGCGTGACAACAATGGCGGTCACAAAGAAATGACGATCGTACACTTATCTCGAAATGTAGCAACAAGCGATTCAAGTCCCCAATCTATGAAGATGTCTTCTACTACGCACATTTTTATATTTTCGATGTAAATCGTCTCACGAAACTTATCACAATGACTATTGTAGTTTTTTACACGCTCACAGGGGACATGCACGTCACAGCCAGAAGAGAAGACGCGAAGTCGAAAGGGCGATCGTAGCGCTGTTCGCGCATGCATCTGAAACTACACTGATTCGCGATTTCCACTAACTAATCGCTCACAGCGATCGAACAGAACGCGCCCGTGGTCGAATTAGCCAAATAAAGTCGTTATCTAGAAATCGTGCCGGGAAAAAAGTGATCGATTGCATCCACAAGAACTCAAGTAGCAATAGCAATCAATAGCTGAAAAATATGCACATCGTAGAAAAAAGAAAACACGGTCTTACCTCGAAGTAACTTTAATTAAATCATTTGTTTCAATTAACTTATTCAATTGTAGAACCAACCATCATTCGCTTTATGCGTAATAATTAATTCAGTTGGAAAATGTAGTTTATTGATCAATATAACGACAAAATATGACGTTCAAATAAAACGCGGATTACTTGTATGAACTCCGATGTAGTTAATCTAACCCATTATATGGCCAGGGAGATATTGCTACTTTGACATGATAATTTGGTTGTTTCAACTAAACTGGCTTTGTCACTTGAATCGAATTGTATTTCAAGCGAGTAAAATTAGGTTGCTTTAAGCAAAATTGCTTCAACTAAATATACATAGTTGGTATTACCAAAAGTTTTTCTCGGTGTACTTAAGAATTTTTGCATTCGCAACGCCATCTGTAACTCAAGTTGCTTAGCCAGCCATAAGCCAATCACTCGACGGAACTACATGTAGTAACATAACCACACTTTGTAATTTATGACTAAGATCGGCTGGGCAGTGACTAGCCAAGGGGCGCATAGCCGCAGTTAGCTACTGTTGGCTAGTTCATGGCGTCATGCCCACTTGAGAATTCTTTTCTTTTGCAAAACCATCTAAAACTCAAGTTAGCTAGCCAGCCATGAGTCATTCGCTCGATGGAACTACACGTAGTCACATAACCGTACTTTGTCATTTGTGACCTAGATCAGCTGGGCAGTGACTAGACAAGGGCTGGATAACAAAACATTCACAATATTACTAGCTCATAGCCAACCATTATTCAGTTCATATGAGCTCAATTGGGCGAGCCAATTAGGTCGTAACTCAGACAGGCTATTTTTTTTACCGACTTTGAGCGTATAACGTAAGCCCACCTCTGGCACGACCAGAGATACATGTAAAACTTTAAACGCGTTTTTCTCGAAACAGCTTTTTTCCAATTGGCGTGACAAATAACTTCAACAATTTTCACTCGATTTACTTCAAATTCAAAAGTTATGTTCCTAATTGCATTTCGCAGAGAAGTACTTACGGAATTTCTGATTAATCGAAAACTTTTCATTTTATGAGCAGTTTCAAATACCTACAACTTTTGAATAAAACAATATTTTTTAAATCCCGTACGTACTTCTCTATGTATTCTAATGTAGATTGACGCGAATTTTTGTTTTTAGTTCTAGGTAAAACATGGATGTTAAATGTCACGCCGCGGAGCGCCTAAAAAAAAGATCACAAAGGAAAATATTAGTAGTTGGCCATTTTGTACATCGAAAAAAAAATCCAACAACTTGATATTCATACTAAACAGATATGTTATTAATTTTACGAGCGAATCATTTTTTCATACGAAACAATATTGTTAAATTCGCACATGACTTTATACCCGTTACTGTGGCCTGACCCCTTAATAGCAGCCGGCATTGACTCAAAACACACTCGCGCACCGACATATTTGTTCATTTTAACAAACCTATCGGAAGTTGACGAGAGAGACAGAGAGGGAGAAAGGAGAGGGAGAGGGAGAGAGACAGAGAGGGAGAAAGAGAGATGGAACTCGGACGTTTATTTGCAGCTCGCGAGCGCAGCAACTTTGGATACGCGCATGTATGCGCACGCCTCCGTTAACGTTACACAATACACGCGGTATACAGAGTTGTTTCACCGGGGCTGGAAGGTTGGCGGGGGTGTACTAAAGAGATGGAGGAAGGACGCACGCGATTATCCATCAATGCCCTTTCCCTCTCTCTCTCTCTCTCTCTCTCTCTCTCTCTCTCTCTCTCTCTCTCTCTCTCTTTCTCTCTCTCTTACTTTGCACTCTGCGCGTTTCGAATCACGATAATGTGCTGGACCACCATAGTCGGTGAGGTCCCAAGCACAACTGTTCGAAAGCGAGAGAGAGCAGGAGAGAAAACGATCCCATGAATCTCATGAAAAGGGAAAGAGAGGGAGTGAATAAAGAGACTCACGTATAGACTGGCGCTATACGATGGATGAAAACCGCTCAAGCATTAATCAAGCACAAGAGAACGCGCCGAGATTCGCATTTGTATATATGTGTGTGTGTGTGTGTGTGTGTGTGTGTGTGTGTGTGTGTGTGTGTGTGTGTGTGTGTGTGTGAGAGCGTGCGTGCGTGTGCGTGCGTGCGTGCGTGTGTGTGTGTGTGTGTGTGTGTGTGTGTGTGTGTGTGTGTACCATTGTCATCCTGGCAGAGTCATTTACGTCGTTGTTCAACTCAATAGATAAGCTATACATATACATATCGCAGCAATGCTCTGATGCCACACGGTATATACATGTCCATAACTTGGTCAAAAGGCACGTGTCGTAAGTTGTTTGCGGAAACATTCAGACGCTGAATGTTGCAGGGTCGAGGTGGAAAGGAAGCGCGAGATATTTAGCCGCGTAATTTCCACGGATCGGGAAAAGTACGTGGATTATCATTGCGCGGAAACGCGGGTTCCAAACGTCACGCATAGGTACAGATGGTCGAGACCATAAAAATATTGTGTGCGGCGATCCTCCATGAAAATGTATGTATGTAAAATATATGCAGAAAATATATGCTACAGATATATATATATATATATCGGTCGCATATATAGTGACGAAAAATAGAATAATACGTATATATTCAGTATATATGCACCAAATATATGACGCATATTCGACCTATTTATTTTCGATATATTTTTCTGACCAAAAAAATATATGCTACGTATAAACACTATATATGATGCATACCAGGTGTGTAAGTATGAAACCGGAATTTGCCCATAGGTGGCGTTAGATGTCGATGCAGTTACCGACACATCACGTCAGCGGTGTCTTGTTATTGTATTGATATCCGACAAAGATTTCCAACTCACAATAACACGAGTTTCATTCAGTAGCATTAGTTTATTAGAGATAAACTTGTCGAGTTTTGTGCCAACAAATTACGATTTGCCGACAGCACTACTTTTCTGTTTTCATCTGAAGAAAACCGCAGCCGAATCGCATCGAATGCTTGTGGAGGCGTTTGGTGAGCATGCTCTCGGTAAAACACAGTGTTTCGAGTGGTTCAAACGGTTCAAAAGAGGCGATTTTGACGTGAGGAACGAAGAACGTGGAAGACCACCGAAAAAGTTTGAAGACGCTGACCTGCAAGCCTTGTTGGACGAAGACGACGCTCAAACACAACAACAGCTGTCGGATTTACCTACGGTAATGATATGATACTTTGTATCATATCATTACAATAAACGTGTTTTTTCTGTACAAAAATTCCGGTTTCATACTTACACACCTGGTATATGAGGCATATACCACGCATATATTTTCGATACATTTTCAATATATTTTTTTGTCAGAAAAATATATAAAAAATGTATGCGTCATATATGACTCATATATGTGTCATTTATGCGTGATATATGATGCATACATTTTTGATACATGTTCCTGACAAAAAATACATGCTGTGTATAAACACTATTACAGTTAAACTTACTAAAAGTTAAAACTTAAACTTAAAAAAACTCAACTTACAGTTAAAGTACACTGTTACATTAAACACTATATACAGATATGCTACGCATATCTGTATATATGTGGCATATATGTACCATTTATGCAGTATATATGTGGTATGTATGCAGTGTGTATGCAACATATATGCTAAATATATGTGGTATATACGCAGGGTAAATGCTACATATATCATTGATATATGATACATTAATATACAGTAATACCACGCATATACATCGCATATATAAAAACGTTACGAAAATTAGAATTTGGCACATATATGCAACATATATTTTCAATATATAGCATTCATTTCACATGTATTATAATTGTTAATAAAATAAATTTGCAGTTTATTTTTGCGTATATAAATTTCCATGGGGGATGGTACGAGCTCATGGGTTGGAGTAGTCTTAGGTGTAGTAAAAAGAAATCTATTATTTTTGCAATAGATGGCTCGAGTAATCTGTATCTCGCGTTATACAAGTGCGATTGTATTACGCTAGATGGCGTTAGAAATATAAGGTTCCGTAGTGAAATAAACATCTCAGACAGTTTTGTGATTGCTTGACTCAATATTGTTTGAGCGAATGTCAAAGATGGCCACCGGCAAAGTGAAAATACGCCATATGTTACAGTTTTTTTTCTCTGAAAAAGGCGAAAACGCATGCCAGGCGGCTGAGAATGTGTATATTGTTTATGGTTCCTGATACTGTAACAGTCAATCACGCGCAATTTTGGTTTCGTCGATTCCGTTCCGGTCATTTTGATGTCAAAGATGCACCACGCTCTGGAAGGCCAATTGTCGCGAATGTCGATAAAATAATGGAAATCGTCGAGTCCGACCGTCATGTAAGCACTGTTCCGATTGTCCAGGAGCTGAACATTGCAAGAAAAACCGTTTGGAACCACTTGAATAAGGCTGGATGCAAAAAGAAGCACGATGTATGGGTGCCACACGAGTTAACGCGAAAAAACATCATGGAACGAATTTCCATATGCGAATCGCTGCTGAATGGCAACAAAATCGACGCATTTCTGAAGCGGATGGTGACTGATGATGAAAAGTGGGTCACTTACGACAACGTCAAGCGAAAACGGTCGTGGTTGGATCGCGGTGAGCCGGCGCAAACGGTGGCCAAGCCAGGATTGACGGTCAGGAAGATTGTGCTGTGTGTTTGGTGGAATTGGCAGGGAACCATCTACTATGAGCTGCTCCCCTACGGCCAAACTCTCAATTCGGGCTTGTACTGTCAACAAGTGGACCGTCTGAAGGAAGCAATCGCCCAGAAGTGGCCAGCTTTGGCCAATAGGAGAGTAATTGTGGTCCGTGTGGTAGTAGCAGAGTCCAACTCCAACAACTCCAATAGGAGAGTAATTGTGGTAGTGACTCGCCGGAAGCTCCGGGAGCTTGGTTGGGAGGTTCTTATGCATCCACCTTATAGTCCGGATCTGGCACCAAGTGATTACCACCTGTTCCTGTCTATAGCGAATGATTTTGCTGGTGATACATTCGCCTCATGAGAAGCTTGAGAAAATCGACTGTTCCAGTTTTTTGCCAATAGGAACGAGGGTTTCTATGGGAAAGGCATAATGAAATTACCTTCAAAATGGAAACAAGTTATCCATCAAAACGGTGCATATTGGACCTAAATCGAATCATTCTAACTAGGCTAAATAAAGCCTTCAATTTCATGCAAAAATAATGGATTTCTTTTTACTACATCACATATTTTAAAAAAATGACATCCGAAAGATATTAGTATTATTTGTTATTATTATTATTACTTGTTTATATAGTGTTTGAGGCCTCATTTGATTCCTGATTTCCAACGTATACACTGAGAAAAAAAGCAATTGAATCAAAAAAATATATTGGTTGATCCAAATAAATGTGCTGCTGCGGAGTGCCACCGATATATGAGATTGTTTCAATACTATGAAATATTGGGAAATGTGATTAATTTAAATAACATATTATTTTATTTGAAAACGCTCTTCTGTTCTCTGAATATCTACATTATCCTTTAAATAAAATTATATTTTATTGAAATAATTCTATATACAATCCGTAGATGTATGGATGAAATAATTACCCGAGTGGAAAACGTAACTCATCACCGTCTAGCCACTAGCTAGTAAAGTAATGTTTCGAATCGCCATTAGCTAGCCTTCTTAGCGATTGACTACCCAGCCTTGTAACGCTTTAGCCCTCTAGTGATTGAATACAACAAATTGGATGGTGACTAGACGGAAAGAAATATCCCACGGCTGTATTATATTTCTGACCTAGCCATGAACTAGTTTTTTCAGCTAGCGACTGGGAATAAAAAATTAGGTGGCGATTAGATAAAAAATATTTGCGGCTATATATTTATATTTTCATGATTTTTATTGCACATTATTTACATCATTGGACCCTTTTACGATATTCTTCGTTGTTCATTAATTAGGGTTATGATATTTGCGCTGTAAATATATTAATGGTTCAATTTTAAGTTATCTCAGACAAACGCTTGTGCCGTAACGTGGTTTCGATCCCGGGACCTCTGGGTGATGAGTTGTGACGTTGTCCACTGAGCCAATTCTACTTGTTTAATTTCTGAATTTTCTTATCGTCTACATACGTTACACTACACAATGAAAGATTATTGAAAAATGGGTGGATTAACAAATGTAAATAACATTATCGGATCAATGACTCAATTGCGTTCACATTGAGAGCGATAATCGCATAGCAATCCATAACCTTAAATTGTATTTGTCCAATCAATTATTCCGGCTAGTGCGGCCGCAGTTGGGAAGTGTTGGCTAGGTCATCGCGATATATCGACTTGAGGATTTTATTCATTTGCAACGTCATCTGTAACTCAAATTGCTTAATCAACCATGAGCCAGTCGCTCGATTGAACTACACGTATTCACATAACCACACTTTGTCATTTGTGACCAAGATCGGCTGGGCAGTGACTAGCCAAGGAGTGCACAGCCGCATAGCTGGTTGAGTCATGGCGAGATACCTACTTGCAAATAGGTATCTCGCCATGAGAATGCTTCGAAACGCCATTCGCAACGCCATCTGTAACTCAAGTTGCTTAGCCAGCCATGAGCCAATCGCTCGATAGAACTACACGTAGTCACATAACCACACTTTATCTTTCGTGACCAATCTCGGCTCGGCAGTGACTAGCCAAGGGGCGCATAGCCATAATTAGCTAGTGTTGGCTAGGTTATGGCGTCGTGCCCACTTGAAATTGTTTTTTTGTAAAGCCATCTAAAACTCATGTTAGCTAGTCAGCCATGAGCCATTCGCTCGATGGAACTATACGTAGTCGCATAACCTCACTTTGTCATTTGTGACCAAGATCAGACGGGCAGTGACTAGACAAGGGCTGGATAACGAAACATTCAGAATATTACTAGCTCATAGCGAGCCAAACATTGGTCAGTTCGTATGAGCTTATTTGGGCGAGCCAGTTACTAGGTCGTAACTCAGACAGGCTAGAACAATTTTTACTTGGGTAAGCGGTTGCTGCAACATTTTTTATTTCTTACAAAAATATAATCAATATAATTTACTTGTTTCTTTACTGCATCGAAACGAATATGCCCTGGGACGTAAGTTTTTCAATTTGTTTTAAATCTTAAATAAAAAAATGAACACTAGAATGATCATCCGTGATAATTGTCAGAGATGGGCATACTCGAATACTTTTAGTATTCGAGTAGGAAAATAATACCAAGTACATGTCAGATGGATATTCATTTTTTTTCGATAATGAATCCAACTCGATTCAGTATTCTTTCTGAGAATAAATAATGAATCCAGTTGGATTCAGTATTCGTTCCGAAAATGAATAATGAATTCCACTGGATTTAGTATTCAATTAAAAATAAATAATGAATCCAGTTGGGTTCAGCATTCATTCCAAAATGAATAATGAATCCAACTGAATTCAGTATTCATTTCAACATCAGTAATGAATCCAATTCGATTCAGTATTCATTCCGTATTCGGATATCAACAAATTGAATAATCTGGAAAAATTAACAGAAAACATGTTTATTCTATTGAAACATTATCGTCCGATTACATTATATTTACCCAAGGGAAATCGCACTCTTAGTTTCTAGTAACTAAAAAAATGGGCGTAGAAATGGGACATTATATTTGTTCTATTTCCATCGTCCATTTCTCCAGATTATTCAATTTGATGATATCCGAATACAGAATGAATACTGAATCGAGTTTGATTCATTATTTATGTTGAAATGAATACTGAAATTCAGTTGGATTCATTATTCATTTTGAAATGAATACTGAATTCAGTTGGATTCATTATTCATTGTGAAATGAATACTGAATCCAGTAGGATTCATTATTCATTATGAAATGAATACTGAATCCAGTAGGATTCATTATTCATTATGAAATGAATATTGAATTCAGTAGGATTCATTATTCATTTTCGGAACGAATATTGAATTGAATTGGATTCATTATTCCTTTTCGGAATGAATACTGAATCCAGTGGGATTTTTTATTCATTTTCGAAACGAATTTTAAATAAGTTTCTTTATTATTCATGAATAAAAAAAATTTCCAATATGCCCAACCTTGATAATTGTGGAGAGAATATCAGATATCCAATGGTATATCCATGGAGAGAATATCAGATATTCAACTGATGAGAACAGATACTACACTTTGATCTTTGAGCCACAGGCCAAGAAGCGATACTCTTTAGAGTTTCTCCGGCGTTTAAGTAGATTTTCGGTTCGCGCTACGCGTACGAGAAACGAGCGCGCGTGCGGCTTCTAGCGGTTACTCCGAGAACTACGGGCTTCCTCACACCTATAATTTCGGTGGCGCTTGGCCATGATTCGGTTGAATTTTTTTAACCAAATGCGCAACAAAAAAAAAATTATTTTCGCATAATTTTTTAACCAATTCAGACATTTGCTTAATATTTTTCAATCAAAATAAAATATCAGTATTTTAACGAATAATATACTTGGAAATCAATATCGGATATGGTGAAAAATATAAAATAAAATATTTACTCAAAAGAAATTTTATCCGAATCAAAAGAGCGGTATTCAATTTTTCTTGTGTACTCGAATCAACAATATTCATGTTATGAATTGAAACGCTTTCTTTGTTCGTTGCAGATAATGCATTTAAAACTATATAATTTGTTCGCAATAATTTTTTAGTTCCAATAATATATTGTTCTCGGCTAACAATATATCTTTTAAATGAAAAAAAAAACGTTTTATTTTATCATATTATTAAAGTCAATAGCGTTTTGTTTGGACTAATAAATCCGATTATTTACACCAACAATTTTACAATTGAATCAACGAAATATCACCGAATAACACCAATTATATTGGATCAATTATTTTTTTTCTCACTGTACCCTTGCGGGTTTTCACGTATTACCCCCTGTGTATAAATTTGAGTCGGGAGAAAGAACTGCCCCTGATCTGCCTTCCCGAGATAATGTCAGGTTCTGGTCGGGCCTTCCACCCTGGAATAGGTTCGCAATGTAACAGCTCTAAGGCTAGGTCAGGATCCGCCGTTCCGTTTCCGCGGAACAAATCAGGAACGGGCCGGAGAACAGGCGGTAAATGACCAGGAAAGTTGTAAGGAACAGATTAGGAAATAACCAGGATCAAACGAGGAAAATAAAGATGACGTTTCTGCGTTTTTTGAATCCTTGAGGAGGTAAAATCAGGAGTGTATTCAATTTAGTGTTCCGACAACGTATTGTTTGTTGGTTATCTACTTGCTAAAGGAATATATGAGTGTATCCATACGCTTGCTCGTATTTCCTGATAGGCAAAGAGACAAAAACACGTACGCAGATCACTATCCGAGCAAAAAAGGGCTAGACAAAGGGTCATTTCACAAGTATCGCAAAATCATAAGCGTAAGTGCACGCTGTAAGCATAACATTTCTGTACGTGGTACAACTAACAGGACGAACTTTTATCCCCGTACGATGGTACCTTGCTTACGCGAAGCGCTTCGCTTGTAGCCACCTGGCGGATTTTTTGCGAAATACATTCAGGCAATGTCTTCCCGGCAAGAACATTGATATTTCCCATCATAGCGACAAGGTGTTCAAAAATCACGAACGACCTGCTTTACTTTTTTGCCTCATAAAATAATTTGGCTATTCTTTATGCCCAAATCATTAGTTATCGTAATTCCGATATTTATGATAACCATTGTTATCCTCGTCGATTATTATTGATGAACTGAATGCTTTTAATGATGAATAGAATTACAACAGATGCATTAGTTTCATCCTAATCAATTATAAATATCTTTGATGAGGTGAAAAACAAAGTAGCTTTTTTTTAATTCCTAAAGACAGGCTTCACTTTTCAGAATATGTCGATGTTCTGGTCGGGTAGACATTACGTCTATGCGGCCATTCCGGGGCTCAAGGAAGCGACTATTATGGACGCAGTATTATTGAAATTAGTCCGCAATTATGCCAAATGTTATCGAAAATTTCGTCTAAAGAGTGAACGTTTGCAAACAGGGATGTGACGGCCATTTATCGGATATGGTTCTCCACACATAACCTCCATGTTTGTACCTTAAATTGAAATAAAAATATTCGTACTTTTTAAATAAATAAGTTTCATTACTAAATTAAAATATCCGGTCATTTTGAGCCACCCTAAATATGTATGTGTGTGTATATATATATATATATATATATATATATATATATATATATATATATATATATATATATATATATATATAGTAAAGTGAGAGCACATCAGTATTCCATATAACGAGCCTATAAAATACACGGATCAAGCACTGTGTGGCTCATTATCGTTTATTGCACAAATAAGCCACAAATTTCGCCTGCATATGCAATACTTTCCCTCGATTGTTATCGCGCTTGAAAACGATTCGCGATATCGACCGACAACTCATCTGAAACAATGACTCCGTTTGTGTTGCGAAAATATAAAAATTCAACGGAGTAAAAAAAAAAGAAATAAAAGCGAACATCGATCTGGTTGCGCGTCGCGAGAAATTTCTCTCGCCGAGCATACGTACAGGGTGAGTCGTTAGGAATTGGGCACTGGCGAACGAGACGTGCTCATAGAGACAACGTTTCGTTCGCATGGGCATGCGTCGGTTGTGAAAAATCGTATATGAAAAAAAATGCATGCTCGCCCTCCCTCTGCCCTCGCCGTTAAGTCGTTCGGCGGAAAGGGGAAATTTTTCACAGGGTGTTTAATAGATGTTATTGTTCGACATCGAGAATCCTTTTTTAGTATACCGAGAACATTTCAAGGTCACGTTAGGTTATCGAGATTGTTTTAGAAGAAGACATTTTTAAAATTATTTTTCGAGGACATTAAAAAGCTGAGCTGACCTTGAAATTAATTTCCGAGGATGTTAAAAGTTGAGTTGACCTTGAAGTTTCTTTTCGAGGACATTGAAATGCTGTGTTGACCTTGGAATTGATTTCTGAGGATATTAAAACGTTGCGTTGACCTTGATGTTACTTTTCGAGGACATTAAAAAGCTGAGTTGACTTTGAAGTTAGTTTTCGAAAACATTAAGATGCTGAACTGACCTTGAAACTACTGTCGGTAGACATTGAAAAGCTAAGTTCACGTTTAAATTCGTTTTCGAGGACACTAAAAATTTTAGTTGGCTTGAAATTGATTTTCGAGGATATTAAAAAGCTGAGTTGACCTTGAAGTTAGTTTTGGAGAACATTAAAAAGCTGAATTGAACGTGAAACTACATTTAGAGGACATTAAAAAGCTAAGTTGACGTTAAAATGCATTTTTAAGGACACTAAAAATTTTAGTTGACCTTGAAATTGATTTTCGAGGATATTAAAAAGCTGAGTTGAGCTTGAAACTACTTTCAGAGGACATTGAAAAGCTAAGTTCACCTGGAAATTCCTTTTCAAGGACACTCATAATTTGAGTTGACCTTGAAATTCGTTTTCAAGGGCACTCATAATTTGAGTTGACGTTGAAATTTGTTTTCGCGGGCATTGAAAAAAAAACTGGGCTGATCGAATCCTAAATCGTGACTTACCTCAAATTTTGGCTGCGGCTCTTCTGCGTGAAATCAACATTAATCAGAATTGCTGAGAGTTGAATTTCTAGGGTGTCACCCGGTATATACATTAAACTTTTATATATACATACATACATACATACATACATATATATATATATATATATAATACGGCGATACTATCTGGGTTCGCTCGGCGATCAGACGAATGATGAATGTAGTGTAATAAAGCAGAAAGAGAAAAAAACATTGCGGGAGAATAAAAAAACAGCGTTGGAACATGTACGTACGTACCTGTAAGCACCTTGTACCGCAAAATATGGCGAGGGGCAATTAATCACGAAACTTTTGAATATGATCTCGGCCGCGTTTGCGGTCGCGATGAACCGCGCGCGATTCCCGCGACATTGGGCCCTGGACGCGATGCTGCGAACACCACACAGCGTTGATGCAATTTTTGCGCCTCGCCGAAAATGCAAATTGGCACCCTGGGCGGTTACTGCGCGTTGCGCAGCATGTGCAACACACGCCGCACCACAATCGAAGGAAGTGTTGTCGAGAGGAGAGAGAAAAAAGAGAATGAGAGAGAGAAAGAAAGAACGGGAGATGGATGGAGAGAGACGGAGAGAGAGCATGATGGAGAAAGAGATCAAAAGATGATAATCGAAGGACCAACCCCCTCCCCTGCCCTTCGCGCTTTCTCTCATGTCCCACGTTTCATTCCGTTCGTGTAGTACCGCGCAAGAGACCCTGTTTGCAATTTTTTTACTCTAAAAAACTTTTCACACGCATTTTTCACCGGGAAAATAATATTTTTAAATGCTTTTTTCACTCTGCAAAAAGTTATCTTTATTTTGTACCCTAAACAAATTATATGCATTATTCAGCCGAACAAATTGTTTTCGTTTTTCATCCCAAACATTTTTTTATGCATTCTGCACTCTAGAAAAGTGATATGCATTTTGCAGCCTGAAAAATTATATGCATTTTTTACCTTAAAAAAATTATATGCATCTTTCACCCTAAAAATTATATACATTTGTCGGCCTAAAAAAACCATATGCATTGATCACCCTTAAATTTATATCCATTTTACAGCCTCGAAGAATTATATGCATTTTTCACCCTGACAAGAAGTACGTGCAGTTATCACACTAAACAAATTGTATTTTCTTTTTACGCACAAAAAAAATCATTTTGTACCCTGAAAAAATTATATGCCATATTCAGCCTCACAAATTGTTTTCGTTTTTCATCCTAAACATTTTTTTGTGCATTCTGCACTCTAGAAAAGTGATATGGATTTTGCAGCCTAAAAATACTATATGCATTGCTTTGATCGCCCCAAAAAAATTATATGCATTTTTGACCTCAAAATTAATTATATGCATCTTTCACCTTAAAAATTATATATATTTGTCGGCATAAAAAAACCATATGCATTTTTCACCCTAACAAGAAGTACATGCAGTTATCACACTTAACAAAATGTATTTTCTTTTTACACAAAAAAATATATATATGGATTTCTCACTCTAAACAAATTATATGCATTTTTCACCCTTTAAAATGATATACACTTTTCGCCCTCAAAAAAATTATATCCATTTTTCACCCTAACAAGAACTACATGCAGTTATCACCCTAAAATATTATAGTTTCTTTTTACACCGAAAAAAAATTATGCATTTTTCACTCGAAATAAATTATGTGCATTTCCGACTCCAAAAACCATTTACTTTTATTTTTCACCAACAATATTTCCCCGATGATGATTATTCCCCACTGGTAGGGCAAACAAAGGATCATTGGTCGGAGAAAAAAAGTAGTTTTGGCGAAATAACTTTGCCCGAATGTTTGACATAAATAATGTGGGAATTTTTCCCCCACGATTGACAATTTTTATCTTCCGCGCGGATAATGGCGATTGTACTTCAGTTGTGTCTACTCCCGCGGTAAATTGTCCCGGACGTGTGGACAATGTGACATTTAAAAAAAGATCCCTTAACGAGCGCTTTATCCCGGGTGCCTCCCCCCCTCTCCCGCCCTCAACGAATCCCTTGTCCTATTCCGTCCCATAGAAAATCATGCCGCCTCCCCTCTCGTTTTTCGACATTGCACATGTGCTCGCGTGTGCACATGCATCACGGTACATTGGCCCTTTCCCTTCTTCTACTCCCATCCTACTCGCGCGTAAATTATCCAAAATATAATATTTACACTGTTCCACGCGTGTCTTTGCCTCCATCCCGAATAACGGCGCTCATTGTTACACCTAAACGATAAATCATCTCGTTAAATTAAACAGCCTACTCTGTCGGTACACGTAAAAATGCGTATAACACACACGGCGTGTGCGTGGTGGATGATGGCCACTTTATCTCGGACTTGTTGCTCGAGAGAAATAGGTAAAGGAAAAAAAAATAGAAACGGAAAATTTATGTGTATACTTTTCTACTTGTGGTATCGAAGGGAACCGAAATAGAAGCAGTGACAGGGGCGGGGAGCGAGAGAGAGAGAGAGAGAGAGAGAGAGAGAGAGAGAGAGAAGAGAAGAGAATGCGTTATTCCCACGATATCACGACGATATCTCACAGTATATATATGCAACGCTTTATCTCTCACCTTCGGGTGGTACCGTCTTCCTGATTCTCTCAATGCTGGACTCTCTTGTATGGGATATGTGTACCTCCAACTTTTCACGAACGTTTATATACATATACAGTCGGTTTAGCACATGGACCAACACAATTTCTTGGGGGATTGGGGGGGAGGGATAATTGCTACTTTTTTCAACCTTAGACCCTATGTCCTAAGTGTCTCGGTAATTAAGATATGATTTATTTTTCAATTACCCGAAATTTCGCCTTTGAGGGATGGGTAGGGGTTTCGGCGTGAAAAAAAAACACTTCTTTGCGAATTTTTTTCATCTATATGGATAGAGTAAATTTATTGAAACCTTTTGTACATTGTTAAGTGTCATTTGAAGAACATTCCGTGAAATTTGTACGCGAAAATATCCACAAACAAGCCGGTGACAAAGCTTTTCCAAGATCGCCTTTGGGGCCGCCCATATATTACGTCATCGATTTTTGCTGATTTTCGATCCCCCCCCCCTACAATCATCCTATCGTCATTTCCTAATGAGCCCGCCCCTCTCGCAAAACTCACGTCTTTACCAGTTTGACAAAATTAAAACATTTGCGGATTTGAGAAAAATTGGGTAACATTAAAACGTTTTGTTATAGAATCATCTTTTATTATTTTGTACTTTGGCAATGTTTATTAATATAATAATATTATTATTCCCTATTCTTTAGTTTTCTTTGGATAGCTCCCACATTTTGTGATAGAATCATCTTTTATTATTTTGTACTTTGGCAATTTTCATTAATATAATAATATTATTCTTCCCTATTCTTTAGTTTTCTTTGCATAGCTCCCACGGAGTTTTCACCCATTCTTGCAAATCCTGGATCACGGGTAATATCTCCGTATCCTCCCCATATTCATTTTGGCTCGATCGAACTATTTTCATAGGTACGCTGTTATTTGAAGTTCTCGAATATAATGTAGACAAACCTTATGTGATAAATAAATAAATAATGAGTTCAATAATTAATACCATTAGGTACTTGCAAAATATTTTTCATCACTCATGCGGGGAAACCACTCTAGTTGTACAATATACTATTGTACATTTTGAAGTAACTGGTATCACAAGAATGACGTCAATTTCGAAACGCCCCCCCCCCCCCATCCATCATTTACCATCATCCGCAGACGAACCTCCCCCCCCCCCAAATTTACAATGACGTAATATATGGACGGTCCCTTTGGAAAAACACGATTTGCGGTGTTCACTGTATCTCAGCTAGAAATTATCTGAAATCAAGTACCATTAAAATTTAGTCGAAGTATCATGAAATCCGCCCCCCAACGGACTGTGATAATTTTTTTTTCATTTATAAATTTTTGGTGGTCATGTAAAGTGAAAAGTGCTATTTTTCACGAAAAATTCCGTCATTTTGGGGGTGGAAAACCCCCTCAATGTAAAAAAAAATCTCGAACTAACCGTTGTGGGAAGGTATTTTGGATGTAGAAAGTGTGTACCAAGTTTGAAATAAATCGGTCATGTAGTTTTCAAATGGCAGTGAACACGGACTTTGAAAAAGTGGTTTCGAGAAAAAAGCGTTTGAAGTTTAGAGAAGTCGGAGCTACAGTGTTAAAAGAGCGGGACTAAATAGTCAATAACTTCGAGAGTTTTGCTCTGATTGACTTGAAATTTTGGGATTATATTCTTGAAATTTTAAACTATAAGAAAAGACAAAAAATCGATTTTTCAAAAGTGCAAACCCCTACCTTCCCCTTAAATCGTCATAACTTTTCTGTTGGTGGTTGTAATAGCACGAAATCACCTTTTCTTGTATTCGGCAATATATGTTTATTACGAATAAATGATTATTTAATACAATTAGTTTCGAGAAAATGACTTGTGAGCTTCCTTGAATTAATTATTTCTTTATACATCGAAACGAATATGCCGTGGGACGTGAGTTTTTCAATTTGTTTTTAATCTTAAACAGAAAATGAGCATTAGAATGATCATCCACGATAATAGTGGAGATAATGTTGGATATTCAACTGATTAGAACAGGGACCACACTTTGATCTTAGCCACAGGCCAAGAAGCGACACTCTTTAGAGTTTCTCCAGCGGTTAAGTAGATTTTCGGTTCGCGCTACGCTTACGAGAAACGAGCGCGCGTGCGGCTTCTAGCGGTTGCTCCGAGAACTACGGGTTTTCTCACACCTATAATTTCGGTAGCGCTCGGCTATGATTTGGTTGAATTTTTTCAACCAAATGTGCAAGGAACAAATTTTACTTTCGCATAATTTTTTAACCAATTCAAACATTTGCTTAATATTTTTCAATAAAAATTAAATATCAATATTTTAACGAATAATGTACTTAAAATCAATATCGCAATATGGTGAAAACAATAAAATAACATATTTACTCAATGGAAATTTTATTTGAATCAAACGAGCGAAATTCAATTTTTCTTGTGTACTCGAATCAACAATATTCATGTTATGAAGTGAAACGCTTTTTTCGTTTATTACTGCCTTGCATTCAAAACTATATAAATTGTTCGCGATAATTTTTTAGATAGTTTCAATAATATATTGTTCTCGGCTAACAATATATCTTGTGAATGAAAAAAAAAACTTTCAATTATCCAGATTTAATATAAACCCCAAAAAAATACGTATCGGTTAATTTTCGGTGCTCTACAACATATCCAAATTTCCACAAAATTGAAGGGTGTCACCTGAGGGATGTTCCATGTCAGTGTAGCAACTATACATTTTCTGCGTACATATTTTTAAAAAATAATGATTTATGTTGA
>OZ023323.1:15470363-15522455 GCA_964007375.1 Ophion obscuratus
AGAGAGAGAGAGAGAGAGAGAGAGAGAGAGAGAGAGAGAGAGAGAGAGAGAGAGAGAGAGAGAGAGAGAGAGAGAGAGAGAGAGAGGGGGGGGGGGGGGGAGGGAGTACAATGTGTATCGCACCGCACGGCGAAGATGCGTCGATGTGCGGGGTGTACCGATGGGGGCGGAAATGCGAGCGTGGGCGGTCGAATACCCAAGTGTTTCAAAGTTTCGAGCTGTACACAGTTTGCAATAAAGACCGACATACGAACAAATGGCCCGGTGCATACGTGCCTAACAGAGTCGCGCGCCCGCGCACACACACACACAGATACCCATATATATATATATATATATATATATATATATATATACATACACGTATACGTATATACATATATACATTGCTAGTGCTCGACAAATGTCTCGGTATACCGTAAGGTACATGTTTCACCGCGTGTTAAAGGCTCTCACAACCACCTCACCAGCTGCACTAAACCGCAATGTTGATGACGCGCGCCCATTGCATCCCATGCACTTCCGATACACAGAAAGTGCTGAGTCCTCTGTTACATTTTTTTTCGCAGCTTTCTTTCTCTCGCACTCTCTCTCTCTCTCCTACTCTTTTGCCGCTCGACATGTCCAGGGAACAACGGGTTCAGCCCGTTAAATTGTGAATTCAGTTTATGCGGGGATCGCCCTTTTTTCCCGATTTTCCATATCAACCGTTCAAAGTATTATCGTACAGCGTCTCGAAGCCCGCCCGTTTCGATTGGTCCCGAGCACTCTCCGAACGAGACTATACCGGGGGCGAAGTTTATTATAAATTTATTAAAAGTTTATTTCAACGAGGAGTAAGGTTTTTGCGATCGCAAATCGCAGCCGCACATACGAGTTTTCCTTGGGGAAGAATTTCTTTTCTTTTTTTTCATCGTTTTTCAGCCGTCCAGAACTGCTCTTTAAATATTTGAAACGAGCAAACACGGCGCTCGCGTTACCAGCGATGCCCCTCTGTTATTCATTGGCTCGCACTTCGATCGCCGTTGTAATAAATTTATGAATCTCTGCTCGTTGTTGTGATGCAGGGCCGAGGCGGAGACGTGGCCTCCCTCGTACGAACACTCCTGGGACCGATCTACGGCGAGGGCGTTCTCGATCTTCTCACGAGGCAGGCGAGGGACATCCTCGTTTGCGCCTATCACGGAAATCTCGAGAATTTTCTCAAATCTTATCTGTCACCTGCTGCGGAATTGCTGGCGCTTGTCAAAGCGGCTTCATCGGAAAACGTAAGTTTTATATTTCCATATAAATATATGTACACAAATACATACGTATAATAAATAGTGCGAGCTGTTACATAAAAAGCAATATTAGAACGCATTAATTTGTTACTATTTTATTACGTATTTTTTATAGATCCCAGCAGAATTTTCCGAAAGTTATATATGTGGGACATTCCAGCTCGACTCGGACAACTATTTCCCTCATCATCGTTGATTAGTTTTCCATAAATTATTGCCTCACTTCGTAGGCATCGCAGCTTGGACTATCGGAGCTTCTTTTACCTGCAAGACCGATCAAGTGACTCTGACTTCCAAACTGTCGAATAATCATCCCCAAAATCATAATTTCACAACAAAAATACGAACAAATAGAAATCAGAAGTTGAGCTTTGGTTAAGGGCGGGGTAAAGTTAATTCGGCGAAAAAAGGGCATGATTTTAAGATTTTTTTTTGGCGTAACGAATAGTGTTCGTTTATTGAAAAATTTACGTATAATAAAGTAACATTTGAACAACATTCTCCTAAATTTGCATTGCAAAATATTCAAAATTGAGCGAGTGAAAATTAAACCCCGGAGGCGCCTCGAAAAAAAGTTGGTTTGCGGTGTGCACCATAATTCGCAACAGAATCATCTGAAACAAAAAAATCAAAATGCATTTGTTAAAGGAGATGTTTCTCGACGTAATGACGGGAGGATTTTTTTTTTCGATTTTTCGATTTTTCGTAGCACCTGGGAGCCAAAAACCCGATTTTCGCTAAAAAATCGGCTAATTCGTTGTTGAAAAATTAGTAATTATTAAAAAAAACAAAAAAGCTCTTGACAATACCTGGTGAATTATGTGAAGAAGTACTGTGCAAAATTTCAAAGCGATTGGTCCAGTAGATTTTGAGTTATCGTGCACACGGACTTCAAATATGACAAGTCTCACAAAAACGGTTTGAAAAACGCAGAAGAGTTTGGTCGGCATGGAGCAATAGACGCTCAAATACTCATAACTTCGCCAGTTTTACTCCGATCGACTTGAAATTTTAACACAATATTCTTGATATATTATGCATTCATTTAAAAAATGAAAAAAAATTTAAATACTTTACCCCGCCCTTAAAAATGCACGAGACTGGTCTAAAGCGTGTTTAAACATTTTCAGAATTATATAAACTTCCCGCGTGGACCGCGATTTTTTGCAGCCGCAGAACAGCAAGGGGTAAGGGTAGAAAATTGGAAAAAAACTATGATTTATTTACACCGAGTGTGAGGATTCCTATCAATAGGAAACCTCACTATAGACATCTATAATCAACGATGTTCAAGGAAATAGTTGTCCGACTTGAGCTGGAATGCCCCATATATAAATATTACATTGTACGAAACGACATGTATATTGGATAATCCCATAATACGACGAAATTTATGTCTTTGCGAACTGAATGTGATCGGGCCGACCCCTTTTATCTCGCGGAGCACCCCTTAAATGGATTAACACTCGACGAGAGCACGAGTACATAACTACCCTCGTCATTTTTCCTCAAATGAACTCTCCAATTCTCTCCCCTCCTGATGCTGCTGTCCGCCCAGAGTTCATCACTTTCGCTTTCACTTGGATCCTCCACACACACACACACACACACACACACACACACACACACACACACACACACACACACACACACACACACACACACACACACACACACACACACACACACACGCGCGCGCGCGCGCGCGCGCACACACACACGCACGCACGCACGCACGCACACACACGCACGCACGTACGCACGCACGCACGCACGCACGCACGCACGCACACACACACACACACGCACGCACGTACATGCACACGCACACACGCACACACACACGCACGCACGCGCACACACACACACACACACACACTCACACACACACACACCCACACATACACACACGCTCTTTCTATCAACCCTCTCAACCCTCTCGAGGGTTGTGAACGCCGTCGGAGCGTACAGTCATAAGTAAATGGGGATTTGGATGAGAAAAAAGGAGCGAAGAACGGTGCGAGAAGAATCGTGTGTGTACATGGGCACACACGTACGTCTTTATAGTGGTTAACCGTTGCTGATCGGATTATATTAATATACTTGGGCAGAGCGAAAGAGAGAGTGAGAGAAACGATTCAACGTGAGATAGAAAAGAAGCACAGTGGAGGCGAACATAATAATGAAGCTCTGATGGCCCGATGATCGGACAGCCGAGCATCCAAAAGCCCATCATCTGTTTCACGATGATTCGACGACAACGCAGATATAGAGATTCATACGTATGCGGTGTTTCACGCGAGAATCACAGTAGAGCGTCGATTATCCGAACGTCAGTTATAGTCCAATAAGAGACGAAAACCCAGCACTTTTTAGAGGAGAATACGAATTTTTGAGTAAAGGTAGATGGTTACGTATGAAAGTAACTTCAATAAAATTTTGCCTCGCCACGGGCCCCAACACTAGAAAAGTTAAAAATCGCCATATCTCGATAATTAATAGCCCGTTGAAAAAATGTTTCAAACAAAAGTTGTTTGGAATAATAAAATACGTATAAAGTTATCTGACGTCCAATGCCCTGTTTTTGAATATAGCATCAACCCCGAATTTTCGAATCGTTTTTGTGCCGCTATTTTCACAGATAGGGAGTTGGAGGTCGAATAAGTTTATACGAATTTTATTATTCCAAACAACTTTTGTTTGAAACCTTTTTCCATCGGGCTATTCATTATCGAAATACGGCGATTTTTTAGTTTTCAACCCCTATTTGTTAGGGTTGGGGCGAGTTGAGGGGCAGCATTTTATTGAGGTTACTGTCAGTATGTAACCATCTACCGGCAGTCAAAAATTCATGTTCTACGCTAAAAAGTGCTGGGTTTTCGTCTCTTTAACTGGACTATTATCGAAACTATTACCGAAACGTCAATTATCCGAATGGCGATTTGGGTTATCCAAAATATCAATTCTCTAAACAATAATTTTGTTCATCCAAATGCTCAGTTATTCGAACGATTACGCCCTGTTGCACGATGTATACATTGTTGTACGTCCCCACCACTTTCTCGGTCTGCCCTCGCGCGCACTTTGCTTTCCGCTAGCAGCTGGGATTTGGCAGTAAAGAAACGAGCTTCCGTTATGGAGCAGAAGATAATCGTCGACTTAAAAAAAAAAAAAATAAACACATAAGTACTCAAAGATGCACGAATGTTGATTATTTTTAAATACATGTTTAACTTCGTTCTATATCGTTGAATTATACAATGGTTATTTTCAATTCACCAAAACTGTACTTGTATTATTAACATATTAATTAATTGTATTGTATTCATTCATATAATTGCATATTAATTCATAATAGTTTATTGCATTTTTAACCCTTGTCAGTCACACCTCCAGGTTGTGACGTTGGGGGTGTAATCAACCCCACTCACTATGGAGAGTGATAAATGGTTTAAAAATTGAAAAAAATACTACAATCCGTTTTCAACCCTTGTTTGTAAAACCATGCCGATTATTTTCAAGTCGTGTAATTTTTAATATAAAAAAAATGGCGAAAAAAAAATTCGGGAAGGTCGAAAAACGGCTGGGGTTGATTCAACCCCCGATGACTGTTAAGGGTTAAACATATATATTTTATCATATTGAAAGAATCAACGTGTTTTTTTTTCGCCCACGGAATATTTCTGTTCGGTTATCCGAATTTTTGATCATCCGAAAGGCGCCTGGTCCCGATTGATTCGAATAATCGACGCTCTACTGTACCTCGCGTTGTGCATACTCAACATTTTCGCCACCCTCCCCCCCTGGCCCGCCGAACGGTCTGTAGCGAGGATTAAAAATTGACGTAAGCACTTTTTTAATGACGATTAAAACTGTATAGTAATGAAAGAGAGGGAGAGAAAGAGAGAAGCAGGGCAGACAGACATGCAGAAAGTGAGTGAGGGAGAGAATATCAGAACAATGGTGTTGAAGTTTGCATCGTTCGGATGCAATGAGAATGCTTCTCGTTTTTCTCATTTCTTTATTTTTAGCATAGGGTGTCTCAAAATGATCTGACGTTTTAATGGATTAATAAAACGTATTATTTATTTGAAAAGTACGAATATTTTTAGTTTAAGGGGTCTTCTCACTTCAAAGGCGAAGAAGGCTGTTTTCATGAATTATTTTAATAGGTTTATATTATAGATATTGATATGAAAGATGCTACACTTAATAAATACACTTTCGAAATACATAAAAAATTGTTTTAATGCATTTATGCAACCCAAACAAACTTTAAACGCGTTTTTCTCGAAACAACGTTTTTCGTTGATTGAAATCTGTTGATAGAATCTTCGAAACTACTGAAGCGATCCTTATGAAATTTTAACAACATATTTTTTACAACTATAGCTATAGCGCGCATCAAGGATTTTTTTAAATTTTGATATTTACATTTTTGGCCAAAAACAAGGTTTTTTTCGAAAAAAATGTCCTCCATTTTGTTATTTTTGGATATATAAAAAATCGTATGATAAGCCCTATAGCCATTAACATATTGAATCTAAAACTGTTTGATTTTTTTGTTTTGGATGATCCATTTCCGAAATTTCATCAACAGCGCAGACCTAACATTTTTTTAGAAAATTTTTTAACTACCATTTTCGTCCATACATAGCGACTTAAAGAAATAATTTTTTTTAAATGTGTTTTGAAAGTGTATTTATTAAGTGTAACAACTTTTATATCAATATCTATAATGTAAGCCTACGAAAAAAATTCATGAAAATATCCTTTTTAGCGTCTAAAGTGAGAAGACCCCGTAATATAAGATACAAACGTGGAGGCTATGCGCGGAACACAATATCTGATAAATTGCCGCCTCGTCCCTGTTTGCAAACGTTCAATCTTTTGACAAAATTTGCAATAATTTCATTAAGGGGCTATACCAGCGTGAACGCTGAAAGATTGGGTGATTTTCGGGAATTTTTTGGAAGAAAAGTGCTCAATTAAATGTTTCGAAAAATTAAGAATATATTTGGCTATATTTGACCTATATTACATAATTTTTTCATAGAAAAATATTGAGATCCAAGCGACTTATGCGCTGCCTTCGGAGGCGCCAAAAAAAAGATCCTCCACTGCTGACGTGATTCCGGCCGATTGAGCAGCTGAAACCGAAAAAGCAAAACATGTCGTTAAGGGCGGGGTAAAGTTAATTCGGCGAAAAAAAGGCATGTTTTTAAGATTTTTTGTGGCGTAACGAATAGCGTTCGTTTATTGAAAAATTTACAAATAATAAAGTAACCTTTGAACAACATTCTCCTAAATTTGCATTGCAAAATATTCAAAATTGAGCGAGTGAAAATTAAACCCCGGAGGCGCCTCGAAAAAAAGTTGGTTTGCGGTGTGCACCATAACTCGCAACAGAATCATCTGAAACAAAAAAATCAAAATGCATTTGTTAAAGGAGATGTTTCTCGAGTTAATGACGGGAGGATTTTTTTTTCTTCGATTTTTCGATTTTTCGTAGCACTTGGGAGCCAAAAACCCGACTTTCGCTTAAAAAAATCGGCTAATTTGTTGTTGAAAAATGAGTAATTATTAAAAAAAAAAAAGCTCTCGACAATACCTGTTGAATTATGTGAAGAAGTACTGTGCAAAATTTCAAAGCGATTGGTCCAGTAGATTTTGATTTATCGTGCACACGGACTTCAAATATGACAAGTCTCCGAAAAACGCAGAAGAGTTTGGTCGCTTAGCGCTCATTGCACATAAGTTTGAGAACACTTCTCGATTGCATAAAAATTTTAACACAATATTCTTGATATATTATGCATTCATTTAAAAAATGAAAAAAAAATGAAAAAAAAATTTAAATACTTTACCCCGCCCTTAAACTGGAAGGCATTTCCTGTACAATGACGTAGGATTTACGAAAAATATCAAAATCTAACAAAATGGCGTAGTTATGAAAAAAAGTCTGTTTTCTGGCCTATAAAATGGTAGTTTGTTTCAATGCCAAATCGTCAATTTTCATCCAATCAAAAATATCCTACGTCATTGTAGAGTAAATATATTCAAGAGGACTCAGTTCAAATTTCAAGTCAATCGGATAATTGCTCTTTGAGTAACAATGTCAGCAAATTTGAAAAATCTCATTTCGAGAAAAACGCTTTTAAAGATTCAACTATCGATTTTTGCAAGATAAAATATTTACCATAAAAACCGCTAATCAGTTGTACCTGGCCTAGAAAATGGACCCTGTCGAAATAGGCAAAAAAAAATCGATCTTTTGAAAGTGTGTCACACTGGTGTAGCCCCTTAATGGCGCGTCCAATTGCTCCCTTGAGCTCCAGAATAGTCTGTGGATCATTTGCATACATTTTTCCTTTCAGAAAAGCCCAAAGAAAGAAGTCCAATGTGCAATCGTGTAATTCTCCATGACTAAACCTCAATACTTCCTGATGCCAGTTGTCACAGATTAGTACTCTTCGTTCGCCATAAAAAATCGCGCGCAATTTAAAAATGTCAGTCCATTTTAAGACGCTCTTTATTATATAGAAGCTTCTTTTTGCAGCTGTTGTTTACAATTTTTTTATAGTGATTTGCAAAAAAGTTAGTGATTTTCGTCGTCTAAATGTCCCAAGAAAAAACGCGATACGAAAAAAAAAAAAATCGTTGAATTCCAACGATGCAAACTTCAATGCGATATCAGAATAATCCCAAGGCTCACACATTTGGTCCATTTTGACGTGAAATGCCTCATGTATATAGCTGTACACGTTCATTCGTGCTGTAATGAAACGCACTTATCGTCTTTCTCTCAGGCTGCCTGTCGCCCCCGCAGACGTTTACTCCCGCATCGCGCTTTAATTAATTAATCAAGAGACCCCTGACTACAACAAATACACACAAACACTTGTATACATCTATACACACACGTGTACGTATATGCGCTATGTACATACATATACATATGTATTTGCGATGAACTCGGCCCGTCACATACGTTCAATTGAACACAATTGAATCAGCGACTCTCCTGGCTCACGTCTATATGTCTGTCCTCGTAGATGCGAAGCCCCGAAGTATTAAAAAATAAAGTAAAATCAAAACAAGCATCTTCATCAAAAGTCCTGAAATCAGTGGCCAAATTAAATAATCCTCATTATTGAGAATTACGTTTTTTTGTATCATTTATTGTTTTTTAGTTTAAAGCTTCATTTTCCTCATCATTCTAATATTACCAATCCCGACCATTCATCTGTCTATTGGTGTTTTAGTTTTTTTTCTTCTTATAGACCCCCGTATTTTTTATCTGAATTTTTTGCCGCCCTTTCTCCCCTTCTTTTGCTTTACGAGAGCTGAAAACATACATTGTCACCGAGATTACGTGCTCTAATGTATATATATATATATATATATATATATATATATATATATATATATATATATATATATAAGTACAAATCCAAACATGTGTATATGCAGAGCAGGCCTTGCCTGACATTTTCTCAAGCCGTTTCTCAGAGCACGCATATTTGCAGAGCTTGTTAGCGGTGGCAGAAAACGTTACTATAGTTTCTTTTGGCTCTTTTATGCGCTAGTCGAGAGGACACGTGAACGCATACAGCGACACGCCTAATACAGAATATGTACGCAAATCTATTGGCCGTTCTCTCGGGTTGCTCTGATTCTCTCCCATTTATACGTAAGCATATACACACATATATATATATATATATATATATATATATATATATATATATAGGGACAGTTGTGCGATTAATCCATGCTGAATTTCGTGATATCGGTTAAAGCAGGAGAGAGGGAGAGAGAGAGAGAGAGAGAGAGAGAGAGAGAGAGAGAGTGGTGGAGGAGGAGGAGAGCGAAGAGAGAGCAAAATCCGCACGTGGAGAACCCGAATATGTACACGAGGGGACTAAACACGGGAGGACTACAGAATCTCTCGCGTCGTGGGTGTACTGTTCTGTGTATATATACACACACACACACACATATATATATATGTGTGTCTGTGTATACCGCCGGAAAAACGGTATCCGGCGAGGCACGAGTAAGATTGTGTGTTGCGAACCCTCTACTCCGAGAGGTTTCTCGCAAGCAAGGAAGAAGAAGAACTCCATAAGGAACAATGTGCACAAATGCACGGGTCATTTTGCGCCAAATCGAGTGAGCGGGCACCACATTGGTCCCTGTTCTCCCGACTTCCGGCTGCGGATCGTACCATTTTGTACTGTCCACGATCCCACGCGTGTACCACGGGTTGAAGAGGCCCGCATGTCGGGAAGCTCCGTGGGACGATAAGATCCGAGAGATGATGGGAAAGGGCGGCCGAGCGGGAGGTGAAGGCGGAGGAGGTACTGCCCGCGATCCTTACGCGGGTCTACCGTTGACACATGTACCCTATTGGGAGTAGGTACACTTTGGGTCTCGTGTGCCGTCGTTGAAGCACAAAAGTAGCGTGCGGAAACAACGCCGCCGTGACACATGAAGAGGAGAAGCAAGGAGAAGGTGACGAAGACGAGAAGAGAGAAAGGAGAAAGGAGAAGAAAATAAAAATGGGGGTAGGAATGAGGAAGACGAGGGTAGGAAGGTGAGGGGAGTAGAAGAGTGAAACGAGGATAGGGAGGAGAAAGGAGAAGTGGAGGAGGACGAAGATAGGAAGGAGAAAGGAGAAGACTAGGAGGACGAAATTAGGAAGAAGAAAGGAGAAAAAGGGGAGGGCGCGGATAGAAATAAGAGAGAAGAAGAGGAAGACGCAGATAGGAAGGAGAAAGGAGAAGAAGAGGAGGACGAGGATAGGAAGAAGAGATAAGAAGACGATGAGGACGAGAATAGGAAGGAGAAAGGAGAAGAAGAGAAGGACGTGGTTAGGCAGAAGAAAGGAGGGGAAGAGGAGGACCAGGGCAGGGAGGAGAAACAAGACGACGATAGAAATAAGAAGTCGATAGACGAGGAGGACAAAGATAGGAAGGAAAAAGGGAAATAAGAGGAGGACGAGGTACGGAAGTAGAAAGGAGAAGATGAGGAGGGCGCGCATAGAAAGAAGAGAGAAGAAGAGGAAGACGCTGATAAGGAGGAGAAAGGAGAAGAGGAGGAGGAAGTTAGGAAGGAGGGAGGAGAAGAAGAGGAAGACGAGGATACGAAGAAGAGAGAAGAAGAAAAGAGAAGAAGAGGAGGACGAGGATAGGAAGAAGAGAGAAGAAGACGATGAGGACGAGAATAGGAAGGAGAAGAAGAGAAGGACGTGGTTAGGCAGAAGAAAGGAGGGGAAGAGGAGGACAAGGGCAGGGAGAAGAAACAAGACGACGATAGAAATAAGAAGACGATAGACGAGGAGGACAAAGATAGGAAGGAGAAAGGGAAATAAGAGGGGGACGAGGTTAGGAAGTAGAAAGGAGAAGATGAGGAGGGCGCGCAAGGAAAGAAGAGAGAAGAAGAGGAAGACGCAGATAAGGAGGAGAAAGGAGAAGAGGAGGAGGAAGTTGGGAAGAAGGGAGGAGAAGAAGAGGAAGGAGGATGAGGTTAGGCAGAAGAAAGGAGGGTAAGAGGAGGACGAGGGTACGGAGGAGAAAGAAGAAGACGAGGAAGACGAGGATAGTAAGGACAGAAGAGGAGGAAGAAGAGGACGAAGATAGAAAGGAGAAAGGAGAAGAAGAGGAAGACAAGGATAGTAAGGACAGAGGGCAAGCAGAAGAAGACGAGGATAGAAAGGAGAAAGGAGAAGGAGAGGAAGACGAGGATAGGAAGAAAAGAGGAGAAGAAAAGAAAGACGAGTATAGGAAGAAGAGAGGAGAAGCGGAGAATAGGAAGGAGAAAGGACAAACAGAGGAGGACGAGGTTAGGAAGAAAAAAGGAGGGGAGGAGCAGGACGAGGGTAGGGAGAAGAAAGGTGACGCAGAAGAGACCGGGGCTTGGAAGAAGAGAGGAGGGGAAGAGCAGGATGAGGGTAGGGAGGAGTAAGAAGAAGAAGAAGACAAGGACGAGGATAGGGAGGGAAAAGGAGAAGAAGAGAAAGACAAGATTGGGAAGAAGAAAGGAGAAGAAGAGGAGGACGAAGGAAGGAGGACAGGGAAGAGAAAGAAGAAGAAGAGGAGGACGAAGGAAGGAGGACAGGGAAGAGAAAGAAGAAGAAGAGGAGGACGAGGATAAGATTGAGAAAGAGCAATAAAGGAGGGGTGAAAGAGAAAGAGAGTGAGAAAGAGGGGTATTTATTTCTTGGTCTTGACCAGAGAGAGAGAGAGAGAGAGAGAAAGAGAAAACGACGAGGTATGGAAAAAGGAGAAATTCGCAGATCCCTCACAGTACAAATCACACACGTGTTGCTCACTAACGGTCCCTCGTACATACGAACTGATTGGCAATGATTGAAGCCTGGGACAGAAACGGTTGGTGTTCATTTCACTCCCTTTCTCCCTCTTTCTAGCTCCCTCTATCTCGTTCACTTTTTCTCGCTCCATCTCTCTAATCAAATGTTGGCTCTTTAAACCGCCATAGGCAGAGTCCCAATACGCCCTACCAGCATCGCAAATTTAGGTATGGATCGAGTGTCTCCCTCTCTCTCTCTCTCTTTCTCTGTCCGCCACCCTGGGAAAGGATCCTCCACATCGTTATTTTCATTTATAGATGACAGCAATTATCTCCTTCCCAATAAAATGTTAAACTCCAGCTGTGCCACACGATCCTCGGTACACGACCGCAAGAAATTAAACGGGGCATAGCGCTATATTAGTCCTCGATTGCTTGATTCACCGATTAGATCGTTATCATCGTTCTCTCTTCCTTTCCCGTACAAGCTCCGTATATATGTACACCGCGCAGACACAAGTAACGATGGGGCAGTAGGGCGGAGGGGTTTCAGACAAGAGTCATTTTATTAGGGACTGTGCAGTACGTATGTGAGGAATATTGAGTGAGGCCGCGAGGAAATTTTTCAAACGAGCAGCCTCGTGTTTACAACGCTTAATGAGCTTTTGCTCTCGCCCGATTATTCCACATTGAAAAGCTCGCTCTCTACACGGATATGACTTTTTCACGACATCGCGCGGAGACTCTCACCCACGTGGCGGGAGGGGGGGGGGGGGGCAGGGCCCGTTTTTATCATACGTGAATACCGTTGGTCCGAGGTCGCGAACGATTCATTAAACTTTTTAGCAATGTTTGCAAGATCACGGAAAAAGAATTCTGCTCTCGGGTGATAGTTTCTCTGCATTTTTGAAAATTCTACGGACAATTGGCTTTTCGGAATAGTTTGTATGTTAAGGGGCCAGTCCACTTTAGAGCCAAAAAAAAGGCTATTTTCGCGATTTTTTTTAGGGTTTTATAAAAGATATGAATATAAAAGTTGGTGGGCTTGATAAAAAAAGTTTTGAAATACATAAAAAAAAATTTAATTTATTTTCATTCATTTTTAAGTACAAAAACTATAGTTTAACGTAACGCCTCAAAAATAGGTGGGTTAGGTAGCTTCATCACAAATAGGCAACGGCTCGTCTGAAACAAAAAAATCAAAGTCCATTACATTCAGTATGACACCAGCTACAAAATGACTCTCGGATATAAAGTTTTATCAAAAAATAAGAAAATGGCAGATGAAAAATGAAAAAAGTAAAAAAACGCGTTTTTTTCGCAGTTTTTCGCAAAAAAAGCGTAAAAATCAAAATTTTTAAATCATCGACGGTCATCTTGTTGCGAATCATGTTTACAATATGTGGTTCAAATTTCAAGAGAATCGGTTTATTCGTTTCAGAGATACGATGGAGCTAGATTTTGAAAACGTTGTTTCGAGAAAAACGCGTTTTAAGTTTATACTATGAAAAAACTCTTACCTAAACTCAATCGGCAATTCCTGCACCGTACAAAATCCCTTCTGATTGCTCATCATCGTAGATTTCTTCGAGTCATGCTTGCTTTCGATTTTTTGAAATTTTCAAAGTGTACTGGCCCCTTAATTGGTAAGTAATCGTTAGTAGTTGCTACGTTAATTAGTAACTCGGAGAACATGTGTTTTTGGCTATGTGTATTTATGAGCAGAGAACGCTTTGAAGCCTTTGCATCTATGCAATGTCGGATATAAGCATCTGACTTCATTGAGAGCGGTCCTTGACTTTGAGAGTCTTCAAAAACACTTGTCGATGAATATGCCGCTCGATGCAACGGCGTAACGATCGAAAAAAATCCCCATAGAATGGCGCATTTGTTGAAAGCAAGAGTTTGCACCGTTTTTAAAATCGATTTTCCGTTTAAAACATTGAAATTCCTGTTGTATCGATTTTTCCATGTTAAATCTTGATCGATCATATTACAATTTGGTGTGTGAACTACGAGGGTGGGGTGAAAAGTTTCCGGCCTGACCAAGAAAAACGATGTTTAAAAATTTTTGTTTGCTTTATTTTTCAACATAATCTCCATTAACACTGATACATTTCTCATAACGGTGTTCTAATTTAGTTATACCAGTTTTAAACGTAGATTCGTCAAGCTCCTCAAAATACTGATTTACAGCTTCGATAACTTCTTCGTTGCTCTTAAATCTTTTTCCGCCAAGCCATTTTTTGAGGTTAGGAAACAGGTAATAGTCGCTGGGGGCTAAGTCTGGAGAGTAGGGAGGATGCGGCATCAATTCAAACTTCAAATCATGGATTTTGGACATCGCAATAATCGACGAATGCGCTGGTGCGTTATCGTGATGAAACAAAACTTTCTTCTTCGCCAAATGAGGTCGTTTAATATGCACCTCGTGCTTCAAACATTGCAATAACTCTGCGTAGTATTGACCAGTGATAGTCTTACCCTTTTCAAGGTAATCAATGTATATAATTCCTCTCGCATCCCAAAAAACAGTAGCCATAACCTTGTTTGCCGATAACATTGTTTTTGCCTTCTTTGGGGTTGGTTCCCCTTTTCCAACCCACTGTTTTGACTGTTCTTTATTTTCAGGAGTGTAGTGGTGGACCCATGTCTCATCAACAGTTATGAATCGACGCAAAAATTCGTTTGGATTACGCCTATACAGCGCCAAATTGTCGGTAGAGATGGTTTTTCGAAGCAGTTTTTGGTCGAGCGTTAGCAAACGCGGCACCCACCTTGCATACAGCTTTTCCATGTTCAAATGGTTCTGCAAAATATTTCGCACACGTTCAGCTGACATCCTACAGGTCTCAGCTATCTCATGCACTTTCAACCTGCGGTCTTCAAACACTATTTTATGGATTTTTTCAATCATCTCTGAAGTTGTGACTTCAACGGGCCGTCCTGAGCGAGACTCGTCAGAGGTGCTCACACGACCCATTTTAAATTCAGAAACCCACTGCTTAATAGTTGAATATGATGGGGAGGAGTCTCCTAGTGTTGAATCCATCTCTTCTTTTATTTGTTTTGGTGTAAAACCTTTCAAATGGAAGTATTCGATGACAGCACGTTTTTCCAATTTTTCCATTTTTACGAAAACAACGGAAGCGTCTCGCGCAATGTGCTCTCAAACGCAAACTAACGTAGCGATTGGGCTGAAACTGTGCGTACAAGCTCGGTAGGAATGGTACTGTAGGACGCCGCTCCAAAACTAGACCTAGTGGCACCATCTCTTGGTCAGGCCGGAAACTTTTCACCCCACCCTCGTAAGTTTTCGTTCTTCGATAAAATTCTGAAGGAAACACAGTGGGCGTCGTTAAAAAATAGCGATGACCTTGAAACTTCTGAAGTTCCTCCACATGCATGAACCTCGTAGCCATCACTCGATTACACAATTTTCATCACAATTTCGTCTCACTATTTTCCATATTGCCCAACGACGTTACTTTGTATCACAATTTTCATGTTGGACGACGAACGTTACCTTCCCTGGCCAAGTTAACTTTGTATACCTTACCGATAATTTATGAATAAGCTCAAAATAATTATTACTGTTATGGATTTTTATTACCTGAAAAATGTGAGAAAAATTTGGGAGAGAATAATTTTTAATAATAATTGATTTGTCTAAAAAAAAATATCTCATAATATTAAAACAAAGCACAGCGTTGGAACAACGAATCGAGCCACTCTGAAAAAATAGGTGTTACTGTACACACTTCAGAGTATTCTCTGGAATTTTTTGAGAAAAATCAAAAGTGACATACCGATCGGAAAAAAATATTTTTGTATAATTTTGGTGAAAATGGGTATTTTTTAAACTCGAAAAATTGAAAACAAAATTTTTTCACAAAGTTCATGTAAAATTGCAACTTTTTTGTCTTAAACATTTTTCTGTTAAATCAAATGCTCACGAGATATAACGGTATTTTAAAATTGTTGAAATTTCGAAAAACTCGAGAAAGTGCGATCCAAAAATTTTGAAAAAATGTACACTTTTTTTTCATATAATTAAATAATTTGACAAAAATTCAATTTTTTTGAGAGTGGCCAACTTTTTTACCGTTCGAAATCGTATGGAACGCCTCATATATGTCTGAAGCTTGAAAAAAATTCAAGAACCCTGATCAAGGAAGGAAAATGTTGATTGCCGACGTTATACAGATGTAAAGAGTTCAAAATGTTTTTCCCCATTTATATACTCAGCCAAAAACGGATGTTTTTCCAATCAGTGTAATGATGTACTAATTAATGTATCAGCTAATATACATTTATAATGAGAATCGTCTATGAAAATTAGTTTACACAATGATTAGTGAATCACAACACTAACTCGATATATATTTATATATATGTATATCAAGCTAGACTTATAATTTACTAATCAATGTAAAAACTAATTGTCATAGACTATACAATGATATAATATACAGGGTGTATCTTAACTACTAGTGTTCCGTTCGTGAGCATATAGGGCGTCTCTTTCCAAGCAAAACCGTTTTTTAAAAATGTTGCACGACAAAAATTGGCCGAGAGATTAACGAGGAACGTTCAATGGTGAGTAAACAATGGCACAGTAGTTTCGGCGTCCAAGCGACCGCGGGCGCAGGTTCGAATCGACATTCGGGCAAGTGGATTTGAACTTTGAATTTTGAATTTAGAAATTTGAGTTTTTAACGTTATCCGGTCGCTCAAATACGGTATTTAATAATAAACAAAAAATGTTAAACAATGTTACGCATTGTTTACTCGAAAGATCTTTAGATCTTAAAATCTTTCGAGTAAACAATAGACAGTATGGTCGAACAATTTTTATTTATTATTTAATACTTTATTTGGGCGACCGAATGAGGTTCAAAATTCAAATTTCAACATTCGGAATTAAAAGTTTGAACTTTCAATTTCAATTAAAACTTAACAAAAAATCCAAACAAACAACCCCAAACAAACCCGCGTTCACTCCCGCTTGGACGCCGAAACTCCTGTGCCATTGTTTATTCACCGTTGCATGTTACTCGCGAATCGGGCGAAATTTTGTCGCCCCACATTTAAAAAAAAGCGTTTTGCTTTGAAAGAGACACCCGACATGTTCACCAACGGAAAACCAGTAGTTAAGGAGATTGGAGCGTTAGCCACAATCCAAGGTTAAATTTAATTTAAAAAAAATACATATTATTGTTTACACTATACTGAGTCTTTACGATTTTTTAAAACTTTTTCCACCACCAAACACCACAGATTAAAAATAGTTTAATGTATATAATTTAACGTGCGGTTAAATGGGCAAGACTTTCACACTAAAGGTTATGTAATTTTTATTGTTATTTAGCACCAAGATAAACCATTTCTAACAAAGGATTAACACAAACTGAACCTTTGTGAACATTTAAAAAAAAAAAATCCTCATCTTGCCCATCGTAAACTATGGGCCAATAATCTCGTGACGTAAATATGAATAGGCATAATTATGAATTACTCAAAATTTCATTGTGAATTGTATAAAACATTCGTTGTCGTAATTTTTTCATAATAATCATCGATAATGTTATGCTTTTTCAAGTTGGTAGTAACGCAAAAGTTTTTCTACTTTACGTAATAAAAATGTTAAAATGCATAATTTTGCCCTTTAATTATATATTTTAAAAAATTAGCATATATAGAATAAATCTGTACCTCGTATGCATTTTTTTGAGGTTCATTGAAAAAAAAATGAATAAACCGTCATTTGACTCAACTGAATCGCTCCAACCTCCTTAATATACACCCTGTATATACAGGGCATCTCTCTTATCTCTGCCACCCGAAATAACTCGGTAATTATCGACGTCACAAAAAATGTTCCAGTCTAAAGTCAAATGCGACCAATTTTTTTTTATTTCAGTGGATGCGCTGACGCACCGTGAAAGTCATCGCCAATTTTTTAAATGGAATGATTCATTTTTTCCATCGATCTTGTGGAGCACTTCAAGCCGCATAAAAAACATTAGGGGGTTAAAGTCGTTCAAGGTCATTCAAGGTCAGTACCGATGATAGAAATCGAAATATCTCGGATCACTACCAAATATTTGATAGTGATCCGAGATATTTAGATTTGTATTTCATTTAAATAGGTGACCTTAAATGACCTTGAACGACTTTGACACCCTAATGTTTTTTATGCGGCTTGAGGTGCTTCACAAGATGGCTGAAAGAAATGTACCATTCCATTAAAAAAGTGACGGTGACCTTCACTGTGCGTCAGTGCCTCCACTGAAATGGAATAAAAATGGTCGCATTTGATAGCTCCCTTCACACCGTACAACTTTTGTCTGGAACATTTTTTTGTGACGTCGATAATTATCGAGTTATTTCGGGTGGCAGAAATAAGAGGGACACCCTGTATATATTATATACTGGGTGTCCCAGAAATGAATGCGTTCCCTGCAATGGGGAGCTTGGGGGTGAAATTCTGAGACGATTGATGTAAGCATGTGTGGGTCGCAGATCAACCCCGGAATGACTATTCATTTTTAAAGGCGAGCCAATCAGATGCGCCCGCCTTTAAAAATGAATAATAATTGAGGGATTGATCTGAGACCTACACATGCTTATATCAATCGACTCAGAATTTCAGCCCCAAGCCCCCCATTTCAGGGAACGCATTCAGTTCTGGGACACCCTGTATATGTGTATATTATATATATACAGATATACGTAACAATCGTCTATAAAAATTCAAAGAAAATACCCAACCCATCCTGTGGTCAAATCTCATGAAACGCTTCTGCCGACGTTTCGACATCGAATCATCGTCATGTTTGCGCGTGTATGATCGTTCGTGTAGCGATTCTTGGTTACATCGAGAATAGAGAAGGTGATCTCACCGGAAATGCCCGCATGTCCGCCTGCGTTCAACAGCGTTCTCGCTGTTTCATAGAACGGAGGATGATCAAAGGCATTAGTTTTTATCGTCCTGCATTCCAGGCCGCACTCATCGTCAGCCTTGCCGATACGAGTTTGCTTCTCGTATCAGTCTCGACAACTCGGGATCTTTTGTTACTAAGTTTCTCGAAAAAAAGCAGCAGGAACGAAGGAGAGCTTTCTTCCACTTCTTCCACTTCTATCCACTGTACACAATCGCAGTGGGGTAATTGGTAAAAGAAAAAAAAAGTCGCTACTTTGGCGTGTCAAAATTGAATGGAGTGGCCTGGATGTTGTGACTCGCGCGTCTGGATAATTATTGGTATCGTCTTTTGCATCGCAGCCTTGACCATCGGCTCTCGCCACACTCTTTTATCATTCTCGCGCTCCTGGGAGGAAAAAGTGCAAGAGAGAGTGAGAGAGAGAGAGAGAGAGAGAGAGAGAGAGAGAGAGAGGTGGAAAAAGTGGAAGTGTTTCTGCGCAGAGGTTCAACGAGAGTTAAGGTCTCTTTTCAAGCTATATACATCCCCAATATAAATTCCTTCCTTTAGGATGGACTCGCCATTTTTGGCCTTCAGACTGAACTCTCTTCCGTGAGCTTCCGCCTTAGAGGCCTGCATAGAAAAAAAACATATAAAAAGTCCTTTTGACCCCTAGGCAGGCGGGGATATTCGAGAATTCTTGCCACTCCATATGTTGTGATAATTAATTGAATTCACGAACTCGGACCTTGTGTGCTTCTTCCATCCTACTGCCGACTGATTTCTATGTAATCAACGCGCTCTCCAGCCAATAATTACACGATGTGTAGATGCTGTATCGCCCGCCACATGATTTAGTGTTGCCGAGCATTATTTTTTCGCTCCTTCACGGTTTTACGGCAATATACCTCACACACACACACACACACACACACACACACACACACACACACACACACGCACGCACGCACGCACGCACGCACGCACGCACGCACGCACGCACGCACGCACGCACGCACGCACGCACGCATATCGTACTCTCTAGAATGTGTGGAGAAAATACAAGAGCTAATTGAAGTTCAAAAAATTGTTTCCGCGTTATTTATATACATTTTCCAAGCATTGTTTAAAAATGATCACACTTCATTATTATTATCACAAAAACAACAACAATTTATGTCATCGTCGTTTTATACTGAAATAATATCGATTACGATAAATGATTCATCATTACAAATAAAACTGCAAATAATCATTAATGAAAAATAATAATATCTACAAATAATGCACGAAGTTGGAGTCTCCGTTATTGGAATGAAACGGTGTTTTTTTGTCAGTTTTAATTCAGTTTAGTTTTAATTTAATCTACTCATAATTCCAGGCTTTATTTTGCAAATTTGAGGCGTAAATGTACGACAAGAAAATGAATTGTCGTATGACGTTAAAGTTTGCATCGTTGGAATGCAACGATTTTTAAAAATTATCTCTTCATTTTTGTTACTATTCAAAACGTTTTTTGCAACTTGAGGTCGTAAATCTGTAATCAAAATACGTAAAAACGTTCGAATGATTTTGATAGCCCAAACCGACCGAAAGTTATAAGAAAATTATTAACTTAGATATAAAAAGTTAATAATCAAGATATAAAAAAATTATTCATACATAAAAGAATTATTAATTTTCATTGCGTCAATAATGCAAACTTCAAGATCAAATTTTCGTTGCATTGCACGACGTAAACCTCAACGCCATAATAATAATAATAATTACAAATAACAATTAAAAATAATATAATTTTCATAATAATAAGAACAACAGCGATTTGCATTGTTTCATGCTAAAACAAAATTAACAATAAGAACAATGATTAATATTTTCTGCTCGAAAAAACTCAAAATCTATTTTTCAAACGCCTTCAATATCTTCTTGACTTTTATTATTTTAATTTTCGGCCTGGAAATCGTAAACACTAACAATGAAACCCAGATATCATCAGAGTAATTTTAAAATCCCCCCTTTCATACTATTATCATGGAATCGTTAAAAAATTCTAGTCTCCAATAACAAACTTTATTCCTATCATAAAAAAAACAACATTTCATCTTTGTACGAATGAGGGTTCAAATAAAAATATCTCGGGATACCAATAACGCAAACTCGCGATAAAAATGTCAAGTGTCAAATGTGTAAAAAAATCACTGCGGACACTCTTTGAACAAATCTTGCCTCTTTGTTTTGATGTTATTGCGAAATGGTTCACACGAAGTTTTACGGCGCTGTACTAGAAGCAAACGGGACGCGCGGTCCACGCCCCCGTAGCAAAGCAGCGATTCCGTTTTGTCAGCGCAGATCCCGCGGAAACGTGAGAGCGCTATCAAACAATAACGAGAAGGCGATAGAGATAAAAGCGGCAGGGAAGAACAGCGCGGGCGACGAGAGGGGAGGGACGAAAAAAAATGAAACGTTCGTACACGAGCCATACCATAATATTACCATATACTCGTGGTATAACGGCGATTAAACTTTGTGTGTGAAAAACCAGTTTACAATGTAAAATGCCGCGCGGACTCTCGTGATCGGAGACGATCGTAGGTAATGCACGAGAAGTCTGTACCGCAAAAGCGAGGGCGGATACACGCATGTGTGTTTATGTATAGGGAAAATTTTGCATCGGCGATTTCGCCAAGTCTACACTGGTCTTCAGGTATGCAGAATCCTCAGCAAGATCTCTCTCTCTCTCTGTCTCTCTCTCCCTCCCTCCCCCTTTCTCCCTCTGCCCTATCTAAATATCTCCGCGTGGAATTTCTATATTTCACGCGACTTTTTACTCATTCCCCATACCTCGACGTCTATATCATCCGGTGGAGTCTCGGGCTTATTCGTGATATTCTCCAAGGAACTTTACCTATCTCGAGAGAAAGAGAGAGGGAGAGAAAGGGCTCAGAAATTATACCTTTCATTATTCATTTTTGAATTTGTTATATGCGTGATATTCAATTCGGAAATTTACCTGCGGTGAAAGAAAGAGAGAGAGAGAGAGAGAGAGAGAGAGAGAGAGAGAGAGAGAGAGAGAGAGAGAGAGAGAGAGAGAGAGAGAGAGAGAGAGAGAGAGAGAGAGAGAGAGAGAGAGAGAGAGAGAGAGAGAGAGAGAGAGAGAGAGAGAGAGAGAGAGAGAGAGAGAGGAGGGGCTCAGAAATTTCGATTTAATGAATTTTTGAATATTTTATATACGTAACATTGATTTTGAATCCGTAACATTCTCCGGGAAACTTTTTTATCACCAGAGAGAGAGAGAGGGAGAGAAAGAGGGCTCTGACATTTCCCTTTCTTCATGAAATTGTAAACTTTAGACATTCTTGATGTTGATTTTGAATTTTTGATATTCGTGATATTGATTTTGAATTTTGGGTATTCGTGATATTGTTTTTGAGTTTTGATATTTGTGACATTGATTTTGAATTTTTGATGTTCGTAATATTGATTTTGAATTTTTGATATTCGGTACATTGATTTTGAATTTTTAATATTCGTGATATTGATTTTGAATTACTGAAATTCGTGATATTGATTTCTAATTTTTTATATTCGTTATGTTTTATTTTGAATTTTTGATAATCGTGACATTGATTTTGAATGTTTTACATTCGTCATAAACGATTTTGCATTTTTGATATTCGTGACATCGCTTTTGCATGTTTGATATTCGTGATATTAATATTGAATTTTTGATATTCATGATTTTCTCCGCGGAACTTGAAAGTGAAAGAAAGCGAAAGAGAGGGAGAGAGAAAGTAAAAGAGGACTCCGAAATGTTGCCTTTTGTGCAGCCTTTTCAATTCTATTTATACGTCTTGCCTGGGGAAAAAAATGATCTCTCGTTTTCGCAATTTTTCCCTCGTAGCCTTTGGCGGTCTGTATGTGTGTGTGTGTGTGTTTTTTGAGCACCGCATTACACATTGTACAACGGGTTTTCTGTTACGTGCGTTATCCGATAATTATACAGCGTCGTTATATATATACGTTACGACACAAAAGTCACTTTATGATCCTGCGCTGTAAATTGAGTCGTTGGTTACGACTAACGAGCGCCTCGGAAAAAAAATATCTGTATACACAATAACGTAAATGATTATATATATATATATATATATATATACACATACACGCTTTCCCGTGTGCCAGGGATCTCCGAGGAAATTCTGAAATCGTTACTTTTTGTAAATGGTTCTACTACACGCGTACGATTATGGAAAGGAGAGATACGGCAATAAAAATCGCAATGTACCAACAAGCAAACGAGCACGTTAATAACACTTTTTTTCTTTTATTATCTTAATTTTTTCCCATTGTTGGGATACGTTAAAATTCAATTGTTCGACTAACTAAGTAAACGTTTTAATTTACGGTATGAACATTTTTTTTTCTAACAGCTGTTTTTATAATGGTTTTGCAGTTATTTCAATTGTTTAAATGGTTTTGGAGTTATTTCGTAAACAAATGTTTTTTTGGGACTGAAACGCTCGGTACAACTATTTCCATAATGTTAATAGTTAATATTGGAATAGCATAATCCCGATTGATCACTCGGTATTTATTACAATAACCAGTTGGATAGTCGACAGCGTGTTTGTTCGGGTTGAAATAAAATGCATTTGGTTGTAAAGTTTAATATTAAGTCGCCCTCGTATTTGATAAATTCAAATTAATTCGACAGTCGAAAGCGTGTTTGGGTTAAAACAAAATGCATTTGCTTTTACCGTGTGATTTTAATTCGTAAAGAAAGTTGCAAAATTTGGGTTTGTTTGGTTTGGTATAAAATGCATTTGGTTGTAAAGTTTAATATTAAGTCGAACTCGACTTTAATAAATTAACAATTTTTTTCGCATGACAAAGTGATTCACTCATCAAATTAATTACACATCTATTTAGTATGAATATCAAGCTATTCGAAAATATACACTACCGGCGGAAAGTTTCCGGACAAGAGTTGGAAAAAGTGCCCGAACGGTTCTTTATGCCATTTCGCCGGTAGTTGGGCTAGGCCAATTTGACCAACAAATATGAAAATTGCTCCGGAGTACGAACACGACGAGGTTTACAACAAAACCTCAAGACAGTAAAAAGTTGCGTTACTTTTTGTTGAGTTCATGAGAATTTTTTCAGATTTTTTTGCAAAATTTTTTTTAAATTTATTTCCGGTCGGAACTCGATTGATCTCAACACCATGATAATAATATAATTAATTTTTTTGTTTACATATTATACTTTGGTCTCGTCGAAAAAACCTCCTCTCGCTGACAGCACGCTCTTTACCACGAGCGGCATCCTCTCCACAAGTTTTTCGAATGTCTCTCGGGGTGTTTCTTTTCATGATTTTTGTAGGGATTCCCATAGCTTTTCGGCTGATGAATGCGTGACACATCACAGCAGCACAGCAGCTCTATGGGATTGAGATCGGGAGATTGAGGAGGCCATTGCATAATTTAAAGCTCCCCACTTTTTTGCTTCGTTTCAAGATACTTCGAGCAGAATTTTGAAGTATGTTTCGGGTCGTTGTCTTGTTGAAAAACGAACCCCCTTCCGATGAGTCGCTTTCCAGAAGGAACAGCGTGGTTTTTCAGAACCGCGTGATATCCTTTTTGGTCCAGGATTCCTTTGACTCGGTAGAGGTCCCCCGCACCAGCATACGAAAAAGATTCCCACACCATTACAGAACCGCCGCCGTGTTTAACGGTTGGAATTACGCAATCAGGATGCATTTTCTCGTTAGCTGAGCGACGAACGAAAACTCGACGTTTTCCGCCAAATATTTCAAATTTGGATTCGTCGGTCCATAACACCCGTTTCCAATCTTCGATCGTCCAATTCTTGTGCTTGCGTGCCCAATTCAATCGCTTCTTTTTGTTTCCACGGCGCAAGAGTGGCTTTTTCGTTGCGACTCTTCCGTATAATTGTGCGCTTCGCAAGCGTTGTTTAATCGTCGTAATTGAAATGTTTTTTCCACGACTTTCGACATCACAATTATTGATTGGTCTTTCGCTTTGGAAGTAACAGGAGGCCTCCCGGAACGATTTTTATCGCGGTTCGATTGTGTCTCTCTGAAGCGTTTTATAGCATCCCCGATGGTTGATTTAGGTATTTTCAATCGATTTGCAATGTAGCGAATTTTGAACCCTTCATTGCAAAGAACAAGGATTGATGCACGCTTTTCGATGCTTAAATTGGGTCGACGACCCATTTTTTTCTTAAAAATAAAAATAAAATTAACTCGAAGAAGTCGAAAATTGTATTTAATTAACCGTCAATAAATTAATAGTTAAACACACTTCACATTCAATATATTATTCGACACGATACGACAGGAAAATCTAACGCGAACGTTTTTTCGATGCTTGCCGAAGAAGTACTGAGTCGAAATAATTTTTGAATATTTTTTCATTGTAACACGTAAAGAGTGCGTGGACGTTTCTCCCACTCTTTGTTTTCTTCTTGTTTTCGAAGTAGAGTAGTCAGCGAACATAGCGAATCTCGCGACGGAGTGTCTGTCCTTGTTCCTTGTTTATTTTTTCGCGAGGTTCGCATTGTCGAGCGTTCGCTTTGTCGCATAGGTGAGCGATATATTTTTTTTTTACTACTCTGCAAAGAGTGGGAGAAACGTTCACGCACTCTTTACGTGTTACAATGAAAAAATATTCAAAAATTATTTCGACTAAGTACTTCTTCGGCAAGCATCGAAAAAACGTTCGCGTTAGATTTTCCCGTCGTATCGTGTCGAATAATATATTGAATTTGAAGTGTGTTTAACTATTAATTTATTGACGGTTAATTAAATAAAATTTTTGACTTCATTAGAGTTTTTTTTTTTTTTGAAGAAGAAAATGGGTCGTCGACTCAATATAAGCATCAAAATGCGTGCATCAATCCTTGCACTTTGCAATGAAGGGTTCAAAATTCGCTACATTGCAAATCGATTGAAAATACCCAAATCAACCGTTGGGGATGCTATAAAACGTTTCAGAGAGACACAATCGAACCGCGATAAAAATCGTTCCGGGAGGCCTCCTGTTACTTCCAAAGCGGAAGACTAATCAATAATTGTGATGTCCAAAAGGAATCGAAAACTCACGGCGGCAAACATCCAAGCGCAGTTTGTCGAAAGTCGTGGAAAAAACATTTCAATTACGACGATTAAGAGCGTGCTGTCAGCGAGAGGAGGTTTTTTCGACGAGACCAAAGTATAATATGTAAATAAAAAAATTAATTATATTATTATCATGGTGTTGAGATCAATCGAGTTCCGACCGGAAATAAATTTAAAAAAAATTTCGCAAAGAAAATCTGAAAAAATTCTCATGAACTCAACAAAAAGTGACGCAACTTTTTACCATCTTGAGGTTTTGTTGTAAACCTCGTCATTTTCGTATTCCGGAGCAATTTTCATATTGTATATTTTTATCGAAAAAACGAAATATTTGTGGGAAAAAAAAATCGCAAACATTTTTCTACAAAACGAAATTGAAGCTTGGGCTTCCCCTTTTATGATTTTAATAGGAAAAATGCATAAAAAAGATTTTTACTGTAAACGGGGTCCACTCACAAAACAACAAAAAAACGACAAAAAATTGTCGTTTTCAAAACTGGGTGCCAAGTGTAAAAAAAATCGTAAAATTTTTTTTGATAAGCCAAAATGTAGGTAAATCCCCCCTCTTTAAAATGCCGTTGGTCAAATTGGCCTAGCCCAACTACCGGCGAAATGGCATAAAGAACCGTTCGGGTACTTTTTCCAACTCTTGTCCGAAAACTTTCCGCCGGTAGTGTATATAAATATATTTTTTCGATGTACAAAACGGCCGACTACTAATATTTTCATTTGTTATCTTTTTTTAGGCGCTCCGCGGCGTGACATTTAGCATCCACAATTTTTTACCTAGAACAAAAAACAAAAATGATCGTCAATCTACATTAGAATACTTAGAGAAGTACGTACGGATCTAAAAAAAATATTGTTTTATTCGAAAGTTGTAGGTATTTGAATTAAGTTTTAGGTTTTAATCGAGTGAAAATTGTTGAAGTTATTTGTCACGCTAAGTGGAAAAAAACGGTTTCGAGAAAAACGCGCTTAAGGGGCTAGTCCACTTTCGAGCCACGAAAAAGGCTATTTTCGCAATTTTTTTTGAGAATTTTATAAAAGATATGAATATTAAAGTTGTTGGGCTTGATAAATAAAGTCTTGAAATACATATTTTAAAATTCTTAATTCATTTAAATTCGTTTTTAAGTACAAAAACTATACTTTGACGTAACGCCTCAAATCTGTCTGATACCAGTTACAAAATAACTCCCGGATATAAAGTTTTATCCAAAAATAAAAAAATGGCAAATGAAAAACGAAAAAAGTAAAAAAAAACGCGTTTTTTCGCAGTTTTTCGCAAAAAAAAGTAAAAATGAAAATTTTAAACCCATCGAGGGTCATCTTGTTGCGAATTATGTTTACAATACGTGGTTCAATTTTCAAGAGAATCGGTTTATTAGTTTTAGAGATTTGTACTCTCGAAGTAAAGTTCTTACCAAACTCAATTCATGTACTTTCGAAAACAGTAATAAAAAATGTCGATTTTTTGAAATTTTCAGTCGACTTACCCCTTAAAGTTTCAGGTACTCTATGGCCGTGCCAGAGGTGGCCTTACGTTATACGCTCAAAGTCGGGGAAAAAACAATTTTCTTGCTATAAATCCAATAGTAACTTATTCTCATAACGATAAAACACCGTTTTAGCGAAGAACTGTGGCCTTACCCCTTAAGTCGTCCGCGAATTAAAAAAATCCTAATCGATTCGATAGTTAAAAGCATCTTTGGTTTCAAAAAATAATGCATCCAGTTGCGCCACTTAACGTTCTCGCATACGAGAATTTCGAAAGTTCAGCGAAAAACTTGCGAAATATTTTTATCGGACGTGACGCGAGTATTGAACGAATCTCGCGCCCCTCCTCGGGCCGGTGCGACCAATCTCCGAGAGATGGCGATACGCTCGAGCTCTCTCGTCCGCGACGCACATCCAGTGGGTCTACAAGATCGAGGACGGTACCGAGGCACGTTAGCTTTGCGCAGTGGCGATATCGTAACCAATGAGGTTCTACCGAGGTGCGATTATTGCTAGTTGAAAACTTTTACCAATACCCCGCCATGACGATGTGAAATACCATCGGCAACGGCAATTTTTGACAACCCCCACGGGGGTTCTTTGATCTTTCGAAACAATAAATCTATTGAAAAAAAGTCGATTTTCGATTTTGAAAAGGGCCTAAATCGAGGTGTTTCACGCTCGAGCGAGCCGGGTCGGGGTCGCTAGGTCTCTGCGATCGTTCAAGCGTCCACCGACTTCCGGTCCGTGCAACGATACAATAGAATCTATTAAACTTTTCAACCGAGCGATATAGCCGATATAGTAATCATTTATTTATTTGTTTTACCCTACGACGGGTGCGAAACCCCAGACAATCTCGCGAAGTGTCAACGTGGAGTGAAAAAAATATTGATTTTGATATCGCAGAGTGAAAAATATAGATATTGACGTTTACATCAAACACCAAATTTTTAAGAGGCATACCAATGTGACACTTTCAAAAAATCGTTTTTTTGCCTTTTTCGACAGTTTACACTTTCAAGAATATCATTATCATTTATATAATTTATATTAATATAATTTTATCTTGCAAAAATCGATAGTTCAATCTTTAAACGCGTTTTTCTTGAAATGAGATTTTTCAAATTTGCTGACATTGCAACTCAAAGAGCAATGATCCCCGATTGAATTGAAATTTGAACTGAGTACTCTTGAGTATATTTACTTAACAATGACGTAGGATATTTTTGATTGGATGAAATTTGACGATTTGGCATTGAAAAAAAACGAAGATTTTGTAGGTAAGATACCAGACTTTTTTTTCACAAGTACGCCATTTTATTAGATTTTGTTATTTTTCGAGGAACTTTGTTTTTTAGCGCCTCCAAAGGCAGCGCATGTCGCTAGGATCTCAATATTTTTCTATGAAAAAATTATGTAACATAGGTCAAATATATTACATAATTTTATAATATGTAATATATTTGATATTATAAAATATCAAATATTTATATTCTTAATTTTCCGAAACATTTAATTGATTAAAATAATTTAATCAATTTTAATCAATTAATGAACATTTAATTGATTTTATAATATGTAATATATTTGATATTATAAATATCAAATATTTATATTCTTAATTTTCCGAAACATTTAATTGAGTACTTTTCTTCCAAAAAATTCTTGAAAATCACTCAAACTTTCAGCTGTCACACTGGTGTAGCCTCTTAATTGTCCATTAGGTTACTGAGAACACATTTTTCTCAGGATTCTCATTGGAAGCTATACAGCCTAGATTTACAAAAAACAAGATTTTAGACAAGAATGAAATAAAAAAGTTGTGGTGTTTTGGAAACATTAATCCAGTAATGCGCAATTTTCACTCCAATACATTAAACTTCAAAAAATTACGTTTTAAAAATATTTATTTGTATCAAATTGAATTTGAATATTTATTCCCACTGATAGAATCCGTTCAACTTTTCAACCGAGCGACATAACCAATGAGCAATCATTTATTTGTTCGTTCAACGGTACTGAAGACACTCGAACGTTTTTTTCAAAATTCCCGTTGGAAAACTACATTCTAAATTTGCAAAAAAAAAACAAGTTTTTAGACGACAAAAATTAAGTAAAAGAAGTTCGAAAACTAACATTGTGGAAAAATCGCTCCATGGATGCGCACTTTTCACTCCAATGCGTTAACCTCCAAAAATGCGGTTTCAAAAATACTTATTCGCATCAAATTGAATTTCAGTATTTATTCCCATTAATAGAATCCATTAAACGTTTCAACCGAGCGATATAGCTAATAAGTAATCTTTTATTTATTCGTTCAACCCCAGGGCAGGTGCAAACCGCCTCAGAGGATCTTACGAAGTTTCAACATGGAGTGAACAAATATTGATTTTTACTTGCACGTTGGGTTGCTGAAAACACTCGAACGTTTTCAGGATTCTCATTGGAAATCTACAGCCTTAATTTGCAAAAAAAGACGTTAGATGATAAAAAAGAAGTAAAAAAATTGTTCGAAAACTAACATTATGTTAACCTCCAAAAATGCGATTTTAAAATACTCATTAGCATAACATTAAATTTAAACATTTATTCCCATTCAATTGAATTAAAATATTAATTCCCATTTAATCGAAATAAATTTAATTAAATTTAATAATAATTGATCTAATGAGAATGAAAATTAATTAATTGAATTCCCATTTAATAGGATTGAATTGAAATAAATGTAATAAAAGTTGATCGAATGGGAATGAAAATTAATTAATTTTCATTCATATTCGACCAATTTTTATTTTATTCTCTGCAGTTTCTCGAAATTTAATTTCCAACGCAGTATTAAAAATGTTCTCTTGATTGTCTCGTAATTATAATAATTTTACGCCTCTTCTCTGCACTTGTTAATTTTGTTACCTCTTTCTAATTGTCTCAATTTCCCTCCCATTCACCGTTGAAAGCGCACTCTATAGTACACCCACCCCCGACATATCGAAGTTTCGAGAGGCTACGAGTTTCCTAGTGCAGGGGTTAATCGAGGGCACCGGAAACGGGCCGAGTAACGAAACGCAGCCGCGTGGCCACGAGATGACCGTTTCGGGCGCAGTTCGTCGCACCCCGTGATTGCGAATGACAATCGCGATGTCAAGAGTAAAAAAACATCGATTCTCCTGTATGCTATTATTATGATGGCCAGGCGGTTCTCTCTTCTATTATTACACGATCGACCTCGCTCTCGTTGACCGCGGGCTGTGCGCCCGCGCAACGTTTAATAATTAATGTAGGCGTGGATCGCGATTGTGCTGCGATGAGAATCGCTTTTCCTTTTTTTTTAAGTCTCTCCCTCTGCCTTAATCGGTCCAAATGATACGCGAGGTTTAATAAAAAAAGCAGCGTGTAAGTTGGCTCATTTTTTTTCGTTTTGTCATCAGAAATTTGTTTTTTTATGGAACGAAAATTTCTCAGGTAATGATAATAATAATAATATAGTGTAATATGATAAGATATAATATAATATAATATATTATATTATATTATATTATATTATTTTATATTATATTATATTATATTATATTATATTATATTATATTATATTTGTTAGAAGACATAACTCATGGAGCGACGTTCGGACTGGACTCAGCTTTGTTTTTTGTTGCTATGGTGTTGTTTATGTTTGAGAGACGACCGTCAGTTATGGCGAGACTATTGCTGCTGATACATCGTTACTGTGATCAATAAATCATATGTTCTTCTTGCTTTTATAATCCGGTGTTCATTATTATTCACCATCCACTTATCAAGTTACAATAGGTTATGGGCCCAGATAACGGAAAAGTGTGAAGTAATATTAGAATCACAAAAAAAAAGAAGAAAATGTCCTCGTCGGGATCCGTGAGAATCGAGCTACTAAACAAAAATAATTATGACACATGGAAAATACAAGTGGAAGCTCTTCTAATAAAGAATGACGCGTGGACATACGTAAATGGAGAAAGCAAGAAAGCGGAAACGATCGCAGACGATGCAACGTCCGCCCGTGCCGTCAAAAAGTGGGAAGACGACGATAGAAAGACCAAATCGGACATAATATTATCGATTAGTCCGTGTGAATTGAAACAAATAAAGGGCTGTAATACGTCGAGCGAAGTATGGCAGAAGCTTCAGACGATATACCAATCGAAGGGACCAGCTCGAAAGGCAACGCTTCTGAAACAGTTGACGTTATATCGAATGGAAGACGGCGACGATATACAAGAGCATTTACACAGATTTTTCGACACAGTCGATAAATTGAACGAAATGGAGATTGAAGTCAATTGCGATTTACTGACAATTATGTTATTGTACAGCTTGCCAGCAGAATTCAATAATTTCAGATGTGCAATTGAATCTCGAGATGAGTTGCCTTCTCCGGAAGTACTGCGCGTGAAAATTGTAGAAGAAGCCGAAGCGCGCAAGAACGATACGTGTAATGGCATTCAAAATGCAATGATTGCTAGGAGATTCAAGAATCGGCGTCAAGTGTGGAATAAAGGAGGGAGCAGAGGTACACCCGAGCAAGAACTTTTTCGATACAAGTGTCATATTTGTCACAAGCTGGGACACAAAGCGGCGTTTTGTCCAGACGCAAATGCAAACAAGTCCAACGAAATTAAAAATGATGAGACCGACGAATCGAACGAGGAAAGTGAAAATTCCGAACCAGAACACGCTCGCGAACATCATGATGAGAACGATGAAGAGGAAGCACAGAATAACAATGGAGCAGATGATCATGAAATGGAAGGAGTAAATCCGCCAAAAAGAGGACGTGGGAGGCCACGCAAAATATTAACGGGTCTCAAAGGAAGACCGCGAAAAGAATATCAGACAGTAAGCCACGCAGAAGAAAACAACAGACAAGATCATGACGAAAATATAACAACTACGGAATGTATTGTCTGCATGGTCGAAATCCCAGTTCGCGAAGCTATAAGAGGAAATCAAAGCAGGGAATGGATTGAAGCAATGGCTGACGAATTAAAATCAATAATAAAAAACGACACGTGGACGCTTGTCGATCGTCCCAAAGCACGAGCAGTCGTCACGAGTCGAATTGTATTAACTAACAAATATAATCCAGATGGGACATTGAAAAGAAGGAAGGCCAGAATTGTCGCACGAGGTTTTTCTCAGCAACCCGGCATTGATTTCTTCGAAACCTTTGCTCCTGTGGCACGAATAAATTCAATACGCCTCTTAATCGCCCTATCAGCTGAAAATGAAATGAAGATAAAACAATTTGATATAACCACCGCATACTTGAACGGTGAATTGGAAGATGAAATATTTATGGAAATTCCAAAGTACACGAAGGAAATGTTGGAAGAAATAATCAGCACGGCACAAGAAAACAGTTTAATAGAGATAAACGCGAGAAAAATGTTAGAAGACTTAAAAAAAGGAAACAAAGTTTGCCTACTAAAAAAGGCATTATACGGCCTACGACAAGCTGGGCGTCAATGGCATAAAAAACTAACCCAACAATTGATCAAGTTTGGAGTACATCAATCAAAATCAGATCCGTGCGTATTCTATACCGGACAAGGGGAAGGTATAATGCTCATAATCGTATACGTTGACGATATTCTAATTGCATCGAAAAATGAAGAGGAAATTGACAGAATCTCGGAGTACCTGTCAAAAACGTTCGAAATCAAGAAACTCGGTGACATCGATTACTGTCTCGGGATAGAATTCTTACAACAAAAGGATGGGATATCAATGAATCAGAGAGGATACATCAACGATATTCTCAATCGTTTTGGCATGTCTGAATCAAAACCAACAACCACTCCAATGGACCTTGGTACGAAACTCGTGCGAGGAGACAAGATCGAAAACGAAGCATACCCATATAGAGAGTTGATCGGCACCCTGATGTATCTAGCTGTATGTACACGGCCAGATATAGCCCACGTCGTGAGTTACCTCAGCCAGTATAACACCTGTTACAACTCAACACACTGGATGGCGGCGAAAAGGGTTCTTCGATATTTGAAAGGATCATCCGAAATCGGTCTCAAATACAAGAAAACAGGCGAACGGCTAAAAGGTTACGCAGACGCTGACTGGGCCAATTGCGTAGAGGATAGAAGATCGTACACGGGGTACGCATTCATTCTCGGAGGATGCCCAATATCTTGGGAATCCCGAAAGCAGAGGACCGTGGCACTATCATCGACGGAAGCTGAATACATGGCCCTCGCTGAAGCTGTAAAAGAAGGAATATACACACAAAGATTCCTTGTAGAGCTCGGATTCGATCACTTTACTAAGCTCGTTATATTTAGCGATAATTGTGGAGCACAAAAGTTGGCAAAAAATCCAGTTTTTCACAATCGAACAAAACATATTGATATTAGACACCACTTTGTTCGAGAGGCCATCGAGAATAAATTGATAGATGTCAACTACGTCGCAACCAACGAAATGGCCGCAGATGTTCTCACCAAGGGTTTATCCGGACCAAAGCATCGAGCGTGCTTGGATATATTGGGAGTTAAGGTCATCTAGATGATCGCTGAGTATAGTCCACACGTCGAGGGGAAGTGTTAGAAGACATAACTCATGGAGCGACGTTCGGACTGGACTCAGCTTTGTTTTTTGTTGCTATGGTGTTGTTTATGTTTGAGAGACGACCGTCAGTTATGGCGAGACTATTGCTGCTGATACATCGTTACTGTGATCAATAAATCATATGTTCTTCTTGCTTTTATAATCCGGTGTTCATTATTATTCACCATCCACTTATCAAGTTACAATAATATTACATTACATTACATTATATTATATTATAATGTGATATAATATACTATAATATAATAATGACGTTGAATTTTGCATCGTTGGAATACAACGATTTTTGAAAAATGTCTTCACCTTTATTATCATTGAAAACTTTTTTTTTTGCAGCTTGAGCTCGTACGTCTGTAATTGTGTATCACAAGCACAAACGTTCGAATAATTTTATAGCCGACATCGGCCAAAAAGTAATTTTATCGACGAAAAAGAATTAAATTTCGTTGCGTTCCAACGACGCAAACTTCAAGATCATATGTAATATAATATTATATGTTGTGATAGCGTATAAAACGATATAATAAATTATAATATAATATGATATAACATATAATATAACATAATATAATAATAATAATAATATATACAGGGTGAGGCACATAAAGTGTCACAGAGCAATAGCACTCAAACTATTGATCATATCCAAAAATGTTTCAGACAAAAGTTTCAGTGTCGAGTAGGACGTCATACTGGACCACCCTATTTTTTTCATCGGTGGAGGCGCTGAAGCTACGTCAAGGTCAACTCCACTTTTTAAAATTGAATGGTACATTTTTTTCAACCATCTTGTGGAGCACCTCAAGCCGCATAAAAAACATTAGGCGGTCAAAGTCGTTCAAGGTCATCCAAGGTCACCTATGTAGATTTGTATAATCGATACTGATCTTGAAAGACCTTGAACGACGTTGACCCCTGATGTTTTTTTTGTGGCTTGAGGTGCTCCACAAGAGAGTTGAATAAAAATATACCATTCCATTTTAAAAAGTGGAGGTGACCTGGACTGTGCGACACGCTGAACAAAAAAAATTCGCTCATCCAACCACAATTCAGTTGATTTAACGAAATTCATCTTTAAATACGTTCAACTTGATTTTTGATTGGCATAACAAACGTTTTGTTAATCTAAATGATAGTTTTAGTGGTGTGAACTGTAGCTCATTCAGCATGTCTAAGCAATTGTTAAAACAACAAAATTTCGAGATAACAAAATGCATTTTGCACATTCAACGATTTCTTTTTCTCAGTGCAGTACTTCCACCGAAATAAAAAAAAAATGGTCACATTTGACGGCCCCCTTCACACCGTACAACTTTTGTCTGAAACATTTTTTCGTGACGTCGATAATTACCGAGTTATTTCGGGTGGCAGAGATAAGAGGGACACCCTGTATATACATATATGTATGTATAATATATGTTATCATTGAGATTATCATTGTTATTATTATAATTATCTGATATATTTTCGTACTACACATAGAATAGTACGAATAATTTGTGCCAAAGCGTTTTCCATATAGGTATCGTACTTTAGAGTTCTCCGAGGGGAAAGGAGCGAAGGAGGGTGGAAGATGATAAAAAAAGTCCATAAGGCACGGCTTTGGTAGCGTAAAGAACCTGAGATAGCGAGAGAAAGTGCGTGAAAGACCGAGAGAGAAAGAGAGAGAAAGAGCATCGACTGCGTTCCTGCTGCTGCTGCTGCTGCTGCTAGTGGTGCATACCGTGTGAGCCCTTAAGGCCTTACTCCCACTTGTAGCGCAAAAAAGGCCTTTTTCATGAATTTTTTTAAAGAAAACTACAAAACTTTTTTAATCGATCAATATACCATCTTAAAGAACACATCTTAAAGAACTTTCAGTAATTTTTTTATTGAAAAATATTACATTGTTTAGTGGCAAATGGCCGTCAATGAAATAATGTTTTTATATACACGGTTTGCGGTGACCAACATTGCGGCGAAGTGGATCATCTGAAGAAAAAAATGCGGATGGATTTAGTCAAATATAAGTATAAACTAGTCTTTAATCGAAGGATTTTAAAAAATATTCATTTTTCACAAAATGGCGGACAGTTAATGGTTCGATTTTAGCGAAAAAAACGGACGTTTTTTGGCTATAAAACGGCCATTTTTTTCGAAAAAAAAAATCGAACGATTAAAGACTACATTTTTATGTATTAAATAAGCCTGCAAAATTTCAAGAAGATCGGTTCATTACTGTTCGAGTAATCTTGGTCACCGACTTCAGAAATGCCATTTTGAGAAAAACGCGTTTAAAGTTTCAATTAGCCGGTCGTTTACACAACGGATTCTTCTCTTTCAACGCTCATATCTCAGTCAATTTTGTTCGGATCGACTTGAAATTTTCAGGACATATTCTCAGATACTTATACTTCAAAAAAATGCGATAAAAAAAAATCGATTTTTTCAAAATCGCAAGTGGGGGTAACCCCTTAATCATTCTAGAGCGAGAAGGAGGCTAAAATATACACGCGCGCACCTCGACGCCTCAAAGCGTTCTTTTTTTAAATTCATTTCATTTTTGTTCCTTTTTCATTCACGTGCTGGAGCGCGAAAAGTTGGGTAAAGACGAAGCAGCTGGGAGAGAGAGAGAGAGAGAGAGAGAGAGAGAGAGATCCTTTCATAGCCGCAGACACGATTTCCGGTAACCTCTTATCTCGAGATTCCACGTGCTTGCCCTTCTCCCTTTTTCTCTATCCTACTCCCTCTCCCTTTCCCTTCCCCTCTCTTTCTCCCTTTTCTCGCTTTATACTTTTGTTCGACCTTCTCCAATCTCTGAATCACTCGAGCAATTAAAAGTACACTCGTCCTACCGTTCTCTCCTTCTCTCTCCCTCGCACCGTCTCATTCGCTTCTCACTCGAGCTAAAAAGTCGTCTCTTATAACGCCCGCCTCGGCGATGGTCTCCCCATAAACCCTCAAAGTTTTCGCACCCGTCGGCGAGTACCGCATGAAAGACTGAATTAAAAAAAAAAACTAAAAAAAACAGCTCATTAAACAAGTAAGCGTAAAGTTTTGTTTTTCGTTTTACCGCGGATCCGGAGAACTTGATTTTTCTAATCACGAAAGCCTACCGAGGCGAAAGTTCGCAAGACTAACGTATTTTAATTGCGTAACATTAAATGATGATGATCGTGGAGTTGTTGGGAGGAGAGTAAGAAAAAATTTAGGAGATAAATTAACGTCGCTGTCGTTATTTGGAATTATTGTGGATATAGTTAAAAAATATTCATATCAACACAGTTAATGTATAGAATCGATTGATACGCCAATTTATACGATCGCCAAAATTAATAAATATATAATTTAATACGGTTAATTAAATCCTCAAGTAATATGGATTATTGGCATATAAATTAATACACAATTTCATGCGATTAATTCATTGATACATTGATATGAATTATTGGCATACAAATTAATGCATGAATTAATACGATTTACTCATTTATACATTAATATGAATTATTGCCGTGTAAATTAATGCATACATTAAGGCCTTAGGCAACTCTAGTATCCGAAGAAATTGGCTTTTTGGGGATTTTTTTTCAGAAAAAATACAAAATATATCGATATTACAAATAAGGGTGTTTATCATATATATCAGTGACTGTATACAATAATTTTTTTAAGCGATTTATTTCAAAATGGCGGCTGTACAGCGTTTATCTCAAAACTGTATTTTTTAAGTTGGCCGGAAACATAACTCAGACAATTTTCAACCGATTCACATAAAATGTTGAATATATCCTGAAAAATCCATAGTTCCATAGTTCCATAAATCCATAGTTCATAGTTCCATAAATCCATAGTTCATTTCTTATTAACGATTTTATAGGCAAATTTTTGGAAAGTAAACATTTTTCCTAAAAAATCGTCAGATAATTGTTAATAACAAACGAACCATGCAATATAAAAAAAATCCTACATACTTCCATAGACAATGTATTTTTCAAGATGTATTCAACATTTCAAGTGAATCGGTTGAAAATTGTCTGAGTTATGTTTCCGGCCAACTTAAAAAATGCAGTTTTGAAATAAACGCTGCACAGCCGCCATTTTTAAATGAATCGCTTAAAAAAATTATTGCATACAGTCACTGATGTGTTTGATAAACATCCTTTTTTGTAATCTCGATTTATTTTGTAGTTTTTCTGAAAAAAAACAATCCCCAAAAAGACTATTTTTTCGGCCTCTAGTATAACCTCTATTAACCCCTTAATACATTTAATTGATATATACGTTACTGGCAATTAATACTTACGATACATTTCTAATCAAGCGCAGTAATTTAAATCTACTTCAAGTGATTTTTTCTAGTAATTAAGGCACTAGTAGTTTGATATATATATATATATATATATATATATATATATATATATATATATATATATATATATATATATATATATATATACACACACACACATATACATATACATATACATATATATATATATATATATTTGGAGCAACATTAATTTCATCGCAAAATTTATTGGAGCAAATCCATTTTTGTCGACGCACGCAACAATCACGCTCCGGATATGGTTAAAAAAAGTTCTTTCTCCCGCTCGATTGATAAACTTTCACCGAAGTCAATTCGCACCGTGCTGGGATGTGTGCGAGAAAAAAAAATCTCACGCACGTTGCAAAATCGATGGCCAAATTCGTGCAATCGATTATCGGGGGAGAGAGACTCTCCGGGTGGGATCTCGCGCGATCGATAAATGATAAATGCATATGATTGTGTCGATCTCGTACAAGCAGGTTTTACGATTGTTTTCGCGAGCTTCCGGTCGAATTATACGGCAGGCCTGGGGAATCGAGAGGAAAATTGACTCTGCATGAAATGAGTATTCGGAGCTCGTGTGAGTCGTCGCTGAAACGAAGCCACAAGGCCTCGTACCTTTTCGTATATAATTTATTTTGGCGTTCCGCGAGTGCATGACTGAACGGTCACCCATCTCAATAATGGACCGGACCAACACTCCTTGTCCAATTCTGTCGATTTCTCTTTGTGTATCAAGTATTGCGATGTTGAATAAGTTCTTGCTGTTTTTTTTCCCGATAATTAAGGCTTTATTTTGTAAAATCGTTTCTGATGCTTTCAAACGTTTCGAAACTGTGGTGTGATCAACTTCTAATGATTCTGCAAAAGTTCAGCTAGCATCTGACATGAGTCTTCATGAAGTAATACCTCCAATTCAACACGTAAGAATGGGGCTGGGTTGAAATTCCGAACTTTGAATGATCAGGACGCTCAAAACTCCGAAAGATGAAAACTCCGAAAGAATTTTATCCGAAAGACCAAAACTCCGAAAATGTGAACACCGTTAAAATAGTTCGGCTATGGAAGTTTTAAAAGTTTCAAAATTTTCGATAAATCGACGAATTATTGCGAGAATTTTTTTTTTTAATTAAGAAGTGATTTGATGTCAATTTTGAAATTTGACTAGACAATGTTATACGTTCTACATCATTTACAGTCAACTGTCTAGACTTTCGCACGCATCATCTTGACGAACCTTGCAATTTCGAGAGATTAAAATTAGGAATTTTCAACCGTCGGCGCACTGAGAAAAAAAAACATTTATCCAATATCGTTAATGTTATTGAATGAAATTTCGTTGATGCAATTGTAAAATTGTTGGTGTAAATAATCGGATTTATTAGTCCAAACAAAATGCTATTGACTTTAAGGGCGGGGTAAAGTATTTAATTTTTTTTTCATTTTTGTTTAATTTTTTAAATGAATGCATAATATATCAAGAATATTGTGTTAAAATTTTAAGTCGATCGGAATAAAATTGACGAAGTTATGAGTATTTGAGCGTCTATTGCTCCATGCCGTTCTCTTCTCTTCTGCGTTTTTCAAACCGTTTTTCTGAGACTTGTCATATTTGAAGTCCGTGTGCACGATAACTCAAAATCTACTGGACCAATCGCTTTGAAATTTTGCACAGTACTTCTTCACATAATTCACCAGGTATTGTCGAGAGCTTTTTTGTTTTTTTTTTAATAATTACTAATTTTTCAACAACAAATTAGCCGATTTTTTTTAGCGAAAATCGGGTTTTTGGCTCCCAAGTGCTACGAAAAATCTAAAAATCGAGAAAAAAAAATCCTCCCGTCATTACCTCGAGAAACATCTCCTTTAACAAATGCATTTTGATTTTTTTGTTTCAAATGATTCTGTTGCCAGTTATGGTGCACACCGCGAACCAACTTTTTTTCGAGGCGCCTCCGGGGTTTAATTTTCACTTGCTCAATTTTGAATATTTTGCAATGCAAATTTAGGAGAATGTTGTTCAAATGTTACTTTATTATATGTAAATTTTTCAATAAACGAACACTATTCGTTACGCCAAAAAAAAATCTTAAAACATGCCTTTTTTCGCCGAATTAACTTTACCCCGCCGTTAATAACATGATAAAATGCAAAGTTTTTTTTTTCATTCAAAAGATATATTGTTAGCCAAGAACAATATATTATTGAAACTATATAAAAAATTATCGCCAACAAATTATATAGTTTTGAATGCATTTTATGCAACGAACAAAAAAAAAACGTTTTATTTCATAACATGAATATTGTTGATTCGAGTACACAAGGAAAATTGAATTTCGCTCGTGTGATTCAGATAAAATTTCTATTTAGTAAATATGTTATTTGATTTTTTTTCAGCATATCCGATGTTGATTTCCACATACATTATTCGTTAAAATACAATTTTCTTTATTTTGATTGAAAAATATTAAGCAAATGTCTGAATTGGTTAAAAAATTATGCGAAAATAAAATTTGTTTCTTGCGCATTCGGTTGAAAAAATTCAACCACATCATCGCGGAGTGCCACCGAACTTATAGGCGTGAGGAATCCCGTAGTTCTTCGAGTAACCGCTAGAAGCCGCACGCGCGCTCGTTTCTCGTAAGCGTAGCGCGAAGCGAAAATCTACTTAAACGCCGGAGAAATTCCAAAGAGTATCGCTTCTTGGCTTGTGGCTAAGATCAAAGTGCAGTATCTGTTCTTGTCAGTTGAATATCTGATATTCTCTCCATGGATATTCCATTGGATATCTGATATTCTCTCCACTATTATCGTGGGTGATTATTCAATGCTCACTTTTTATTCAAGATTTAAAACACATTGAAAAACTTACGTCCCATGGCATATTCGTTTCGATGCAGTAAAGAAATAATTCTATTGATTATATTTTTTTACGAAATAAAAAATATTGTAGCGACTGCATAATTATTTCATCTACGGATTGTATATGGAATGATTTCAATAGAATATAATTTTATTTGAAGAATAATGTGGATATTCAGAGAACAGAAGAGCTCTTTCAAATGAAATAACATGTTATTTTAATCAACCACATTTTCCAATATTTTATAGTATTGTAACAATCTCATATATCGGTGGCACTCCGCAGCAGCACATTTATTTGGATCAACCAATATATTTTTTTGATTCAATTGGTTTTTTTTTATCAGTGCGGTAATTAAAATGAAGAAAATGGCACGCTTTTACAACAAAAACTCAAGATTTCACGTAACATTTCTGTAAAATGTGAATTCAAAAAGTAGTTTTTTTTTCTACCTTTTCAAAAACAATTCTCGTCAAGTAGAATGTATCAATATTATCAATATTTCTACCAAGTTTCAACTCAATCAGCTTAATAGTTTTCAAGTAATCCTGCATGCCAATTTCGATAATGCATTTTTGAGAAAAACGCGTTTGAAGTTCACGCCCGCTTCGAATCCGAGCGGTGAAGCACAGCGTTGACGGGCTGTAACGTTTGAAGTTTTTCTAATTTCGCTTTGAAACTTTGGCAACATATTCGATATATACAGTTCTACCTCTTAAGGCGTTAGGCCCCAGTAATGGATATAAAATCATCTGCGAATTTAACAATTATTTTTCGTATGAAAAAGTGATCCACTCATAAAGTTAATTACACATATATTTAGTATGAATATCCAGCTGTCAGAAAAAATATATTTTTTTTTTCAATGTACAAAATGGCCAACTACTAATATTTTCTTTTGTTATCTTTTCTTAGATGCTCCGCGGCGTGACATCAATTTTTTACCCTAAAACAACTTTTACCCTAAAACAATTTTTTACCCTAAAACAAAAAACAAAAATTCTCGTCAATCTACATTAGAATACCTAGAGAAGTACATACGGAATTCGAAAAACATTGTTTTATTCAAAATTTGTAGGTATTTGAACTTAAAAAATGAATTTTTAGTGAAAAATTTCGTTATAACTGATCTTCAACTGCTCATAAAATGAAAAGTTTTCGATTAATCTGAAATTCCGTACGTACTTCTCTGCGAAATGAAATTAGGAACATAACTTTTAAATTTGAAGTAAATCGAGTGAAAATTGTATTGTAAGTAAAATTGTATTGTAAGTTATTCGTCACGCCAATTGGGAAAAAGCTGTTTCGTGAAGTTTTGAGTAGTCTGCCATTTTGTGCATCGAAAAAAAAAAATTCTCTAACAGCTTGATATTTACACTAAATAGATGTGTAATTAATGTTATGAGTGAATCACTTTTCCATACGAAAAAAATTTTCAACTTCGCACATGATTTTATACCCGTTGCTGTGGCCTTTCCCCTTAACGGTGACTTTGTCCTTGGAGTGTCATATTTCAGGTGTTTACATTTTATTTTTTTTAGAGGAAACGAGTAAAGCTTTTTGAGTGCGGTTTTTTTCTTGTTTTATTCATGATATACAGAACGTTAAAAAAAATTTTTTTTGAAAAAAAAACCAAAATGGCGGCCGTTGCAGCTCCGCGAAAAAGGTCCTCAAATCGCGGGAGGTAAACGGCTGACATCACTGCCCCCTCTTTGTTGATCTGAAACACAAATTCAAAGCATATTATCAATCTGTGACCCTTTGGTCATGGAATGACGGATGGGTTTTTCGTTTAGTACAAATTTCGGAAAATGGCGGCAATTAAAAAAAAATCAAATTTTCGCGTTTTTTTTCGCATAAAAAGATAAATAATAAATGCAAAAATGTATCTATCGAAAAAACGATCCGTCATTCCGTGAAGACATATTTTCTGAGTATGCTCTCCAAATTTCAGGTCGATATGTTAATTACAGCGGTCAGGAGAATGTCAGCGATTTTTAAAAACGTGTTTTCGAGAAAAACACGTTTAAAGTTTTGTAATGTGTTTACACAAATGTGTTTATAATTAGCGTTAATCGGCAATGCCTGGTCCATAGAGGCATCCCTCCTCTTCTTCTAGCTGCTCATGTTGAGCCGCTAACATCTTTTTGAAAATCTCAAGGACAAAGTCTCCCTTAAAGAAGAAAAAAAATCTTTTTTTTATCGTTGTAAATGTATATCCCGCCTTAAGCTACACACACGCCGTTCTGGTAACGCCAGCTGTTGAAAAACGGCGACAACTTATTCAACGTCCTAATATTATGAATTTTTTATTCTGCTTTTCTTTGCTGACTTCGACCCTATTTCGTTACTCGATCGTTCCCTCTTCTCCTCTCACTCTCGCCCTCTTTTTCCACGATGTTTACCATAATTTTTCCATGTTCGTGCAGCTGTGTGGCAACCTCTCGGCTACACGGCATTCTCGCCCTATGGGTTTGTGCGGGGTCAGGCGAGGCACCGTGCCTAGCACCGAGCACACCAACTTGTGCCCTCATACCCCTCTTCGTTCTCGTCGTCGTCGTCGCCGTCGTCCCTCTTACCTATTCTTCGACTCCACACACATTCGTCTACGTGTACCGTGGGCTCGGTGCTAATACGGACCCCGGCATTCTCGTTTGGGCCACATTGTCCTTGGAAATAATTGACCGGGAGTGGATTCAACGTATTTACATTGGCTCTCGATTTGTCGAGGACGCGATTTTGTAAAGGGAAGGGTAGGGATTTCAGCGTGAAAAAAAAATACTTTTTTGCGATTTTTTTTTCATCTATATGGATAGAGTAAATTTATTGAAACCTTTTGTACATTGTTAAGTGTCATTTCAAGAACATTCCGTGAAATTTGTACGCGCAAATATCCACAAACAAGCCGGTGACAAAGCTTTTCCAAGAACGCCTTTGGAAAAACACGATTTGCGGTGTTCACTGTGTCTCAGCTAGAAATTATCTGAAATCAAGTGACATTTAAATTTAGTCAAAGTATCATCAAATCCTCCCCCCAACGGTCTTTGATCATTTTTTTTTCATTTCTGAATTTTTGGTGGCGATGTAAAGTGAAAATTGCTATTTTTCACGAAAAACTCCGCCATTTTGGGGGTGGAAAACGCCCTGAATTTAAAAAAAATCTCGAACTAACCGTTGGGGGGAGGTATTTTATATGTAGAAAGTGTGTACCAAGTTTGAAATAAATCGGTCATGTAGTTTTTAAATGGCAGTGAACACGGACTTTGAAAAAGTGGTTTCGAGAAAAAACGCGGCACCGGCTTGTTTGTGGATAATTTCGCGTTCAAATTTCACGGAATGTTCTTGAAATGACACTCAACAATGTACAAATGGTTTCAATAAATTTACTCTATCCATATAGATGAAAAAAATTCGCAAAAAAGTGTTTTTTATTTCACGCTGAAACCCCTACCCTCCCCTAAAGGGTGACCTACATTTCTTCAAAGCGCGAACCCTTTTAAGACTATAAATTAATTGCTGATTTTCATGATTTTTTTTTAAAGGAAAGATTTCTTCACTATTTTCGAAACTTAGGGTATTTTTTATTACTACTTTTGCCTATTACATGGTATTTTTTCATTTTTTATTGATCTTAAAAAATGGCGGACGTATAGCACGGACGTATAGCACGGTAGGGTCGGCGGGATTAATTTGAAAAAAAAAAAAAAACTGACGAAGATTTTTCGTTCATTAACACTCATACACTGAATATGAACCAAGAAAAAGTGAGGAAAGTTGAAAATCGATGAAATGGTACGCTTTGAAACAAAATGATTTATTTTTTTGAGAAATAATGGCTACATTTTGCAATAAAAAAAATACTTATTTTTATTTTCAAAGACATTTAGAATCATTTTTTGAACAATAAGGTTAGAAGGATTTATAGGAAATTTCATCAGAATTGAGCGATTAGTTTTTTAGCAATACGTCACGCCAGTTTTGAAAGTGCAGTTTGGAAGACCGTGACATAACTCCGGCATTTTTAAAGATTATTAAATAAATACCATGTACCAGCCAAAAGTAGTAATAAAACATACCCTAAGTCTCAAAAATGGTGACGAAATATTTCCTTTGGAAAAAAAATTATGAAAATCGGCAAACTTTTTCCTCGCCTAAAGGTATCTCTCCCCTGACGGGGGGATACTGAAACGGGCCGAACAAGGTAGTTTTTCCGATTTTTTTTGTCTACTAGATTATTTATTTGGGATTTGGAAAAAAAAGGTATTTTATCACGCATACATTGAACTTATTTCGTGTAAATTTTTATTTGAAAAAGAAAAAAAATGACCAACGTTATTGAGGTATAACAGAGCCTCCTTATAAAAAATGTCGTCCAGCGGCTGGATCAATAACTTGATAATGGTTCGTCTGAAAAATAAGAATAAATAAAAGTTTGATAATCTATATAAATGTAGGTTTCGTGGTACATAGTTGTTTTTCGAAAGAAAAACATTCACAAAATGGCGGGTGTTAAAAAAATTGTAATTCTGGCGAAATTTTTACTTGTATTCGGGGACTTAAAAAATACTAAATTTCGAAAAAAAAAACGACTGCATACAATGATAGGTATTGCGATTACGGAAATTTAGGTTTTTTTGAACATTCAAAATTCGACAATCTTATTTTAGTATACGTAAATCGTTTCTCTACCTACTCTCACTAAATGTTCTTGCAAAATATTCGATATGTTAATTTGCCTTCTTTCACACGTTCTCAAATATCTATATGTCGTGAAGATGCAAAAAACTCGATTTTTCTTACCGTCACAGTGACGTCTCGCCTCAATGGTAAATAAGAAGGAAAGAAGCATTCTAAAATCATAATTTGTGAGGCCCTTTTTAGGGAAAAAAAATCAAACTATGCATAAAAATAACATTAATCAATAGACAATTGAAGAATTAAAAAAGAGCGTAACTTTTACGCCCTTTGTCTAGGAAAAATCGAAAACTGCATAAAAACAAATAATATACATTAATTTAGACAAATAATGAAATGAAAAGAGAATTCGATTACTCTCTTTTTAGCTCAAAATTCGAACGTTTCATTAAAAAAACCAGTAACATGCCAAATGTTTATTCTTATTCACATATTACAATAGAGGCTGAAAAAACCCGACAGAATACTGGGATCAAAAAGGTAAATCATTGGTTGGATAAATTTGAAAAATTGTTTGAATATACGACATCCAATGACTGCAGGATATAGTAATCTAATGCTCAGCATTTCGCCATCGATTTACGCGTACATAGTGAAAGATTTTCCATAACATCTTTAACTATCAAAACATTCGAAAAATGCACCAAATCTCCATTCATCTGAATTGCAATGTATTGAACTTAGTTAAAAAATAAATAATTATTTATTATATGAATTATATATAATAATTATTATAATTTATTATAATATATAATAATAATCATATAAGTAAATAATAATATTATTATATAATATTTATAATATTATAAAAATGATATATATTATATAATATTTATAAAATTATAAATATTATTATATAATATTATTAATGAAGAGAAAAGAGGTATTGAAGCTCCCAAAGGGGGTCCAAATTCGCACCAATCCCTCGAACGGGTACGTTCAAGCGCAATCCAAGTTCCCTTCCGATGCTTGGCTTTTATCGCCATGCCCGTGCGATTCCACCAGGTCGAGGAAAGAAGCTAAGCAGCTGTGCCCGAGGTACATAACGCTAACCAACCGGGACAGGATATAACGGGGAGCGAGGAGAAGGAAATGAGAAATCGAAATTGAAATACTCGACGCTGCTGCCAAACGTGTTATTGTTTGGTCTAGAAATCCCAGCTACTCTGTTAGGGATACTTTTTTTTTCGTGGTACGTAGTAACAGATTTTATTTGCAAAAGGAATAATTTTAAAATATTCGCTTTTTCCAGTTTCTTTTTTGGGGTAAATTGTTTATCTCTGTCGGGTTTCATTTATTTGCGGAAAAATTTCACGTGTCTGGTTTCTTATTTTTTTTCTGGCCCGAGTATGCGGTTGTAAATAGCATACTATTATTATTGTTTGGGCTGGAAATTTAAGCTAGAGTTTAGTTACTTTTGTTTTGTTAGCAGATAATGAATCTCGGAATTCGCGATAGTTTCGAAAAATCGATTTCTTTGAAACGCTTTTTAATGATTTTATATCATATTGTATTATATTATGTTATGTTATATTATATTTTATTGCATTATATTATATTATATTATGTTATATTCGAAACAAAAAAAACTTGGTCGAGATTAAGATGTGGAAATGTGGGTAAAAAAATAAATAAGGTTTGTAGCGATAACAAGTGCAGGGTTTGTAAAAAAGAAGTGGAAAACATATTGCATATCTGTATGTGCGAAAAAGCCAAGGGAAAAATTTAAAAAACAAATAGTAAAAATGTCGTAAAATGGGTAGGAGATAAAGAGGGAGAACAAATCGACAGAAAGATACAGACGGTGCTGACACAAAGGAGCCTGTGACGGAACTGTGTATGTTTGAAAAGCAGTTCGAGAAACTAATTGGAAAAATTGTAAGTGAGGAAACGATTGCGAGGGGTAACTAAAAGCGAAACGACGTAGAGTGTAGGTTTAAAAAATAAGACAATCCTGGAAGGGGAAACATGTACATATATAGGGGCTAGACTTTCTGCGTAAACACCCTAAAGGGGTATACCTAGAAAAATAAATACTACTACTAGTGCTACTACTATTATATTATATTATGTTATATTATATTATATTAAGCTACTAGTTGTCTATAAGATACTAGATATTACGCGATATATATATATATATATATATATATATATATATATATATATTCGGGTGGCCCTTGATATGGGTTAAAAAAATTGATCGCGCCGCCCTCCAAGACAGTTACAAATAATAAAAAAATATCTACGCGAAGCCCCAGCTATGTCTGTTAAGAGGAAGGCGTACCTGTAAGCATGAACTTAAATTAAAATATCAATTGTTCTTCATGATTGAAGAAATTTCGATTTTTTAAAATCTAGTTTATTTGTCAATTTTTTTTACTTTCCGAAGCAATTGTATATTGGTATTCAATATACAGATCAAACAATAAGGTCCTCCATACTAGATTTGATGAGCATTCAGTTTTACCATCCTATTATTTTGGACCAATAGTTCGATTTAGCTGCTGTCAAACGCTTTTAATCACATCAAAATCAAACTTTAAATTTGCATCTTGTCAGAAAAATCTATTAAGTACGAAGGATATAAATTCACGATAAACCATTCACATCGAACTTCCGGATTGGCCAGATTTTTTTTTTTTTAATTTTGTTAGAAATATTCCTTGCGTGCTGAGATACAAACATATTAATATTTCACTGAGATCAGACTTCGCGTTCTGTGGATGAAAAATGTATTTGAAAATTACTTTCGCAAAAATGCATAGGGACATTTTAAACTTGGCAGGATTTTAAACTTGGCGACCTTGTTCGTTTTATTGAAAACAAAGAAATTATTTATTCGCACAAGTCATCCAATTGGTTGGAAAAAACATAATATTCGAAAAATGTACACATAAGATATCGATAATAGTTCGTTCAGTACGAATTTATTTATTTAAACCACAGATATATCGTGGTGAAAAATTGAAAAATAAACTAGATTTAAAAAACCGAAATTTTCCCAATCATGAAGAAAAATTGATATTTAAATTTAAGTTCATGCTTACAGGCACCCCTTCCTCTTAACGGACATAGCTGGGGCTTCGCGTAGATTTTTTAAAAATTATTTCGAACTGTTTTGGAGGGCGGCGCGATCAATTTTTTTTTACCCATATCAAGGGCCACCCTAATATATATATATATATATACAAATATATATTAGGGTAACCAAAATTTGAGCTCTATTTCTTTCCCTTCTTCTCACCATCCAATAATTTTCTTTAAAGAACAAAAAAAATTTGTCGCGAAATCTGCGAGCGGTCAACAAATATTTAGAGGTCGCTCAAGCCTCCCGAAAATTCAAAATTTCATTAAAATCGATTTTTTTTCGTTTACTTCTAACCGATGAATTTTATGCTTTATTATTTTTAAATTAACCTCGAGAAAGCTCTAGCCGCTCAATGCATATTAAGTGGTCAATCAAAAGAGCTAAAGGGATAAGGTTAATAAAAGAGCGAAAGGTTTAAGGGATTATGAGAAATTGAGCGAAGCGATCACACTTGGTTCTGGTGCGAAAAAAAATCATTTAAATATTTTTTCTGCGTTGCTCGTATTGATGTATTTTGACGCCCTAAACGCAAATTCACCGCCCATCCCCCGAAACTTCGTATTTGCATTAAAAATCGTCGAAAGTGTATTGAAAAATCTTTTTCTCCCTTACTCGACGGAATTTTGCGCCTCCGCGAAAAAAAACCCGGGATATTCATAAATAGCAGAAAATGTCCCATTAGGTAGAATCTTATTATGAAATATGATAAATACATAGTTAAAAATCGCTTTTTCGGCCCGTTTCAAGGCTCATTATCAGGAGACAGAAAACACCAACAAAACAGTGCCAAACGATGATGTTAAAGTTTGCATCGTTGGAGTTCCGACCAAAATTAATTTTTCAAAATTGTTTAAATTTTTTTGCTGATTTAGGCTGTTAAAGACGCTCAAACGTTTTGACGAATTCTTATTAGAGATTTACGACTTTAATTTAAAAAAAAAACGATTTCGATGATGATAAAAATGAAGGAATGAAAAATAAACAAAAAAATCCATCTCAATGATTCAATCTTCAACGTCATGGCCAAACGTCATTAATAAAAAAAAATCCAGTTACAATAACAATTGTGCAAGTGCAACAATCGCTTTATTCCCTTTTACTGGGACTTTACGTTACAAATTAATATTCATTAGCCATATATACGTAGGTGGGTGAAAATGTTGCATTTTCCGAAAATATTTTTATTTCATAGTCCTTTATTTGATCATCTTTTAGCCATATTTAAGGCGGTGAACATGATATCTCGAGAACTACTTGATGGATTGTTTCCAAATTTACAGAAAATACGATGAGAAACATTTAAAGGTCGTTAACGATCTCGCTTTAAAAAAATCGATGTTCATTTTTTAATAGTTACGAAAAAATGATGACGTTCTTAATGGATTTTGTATGCATGAGTTTAAATTCGTCGCCACGTTGCTAAGAAAAAAGATTTTTTAAATCGACGATTGTCAACGGTTCGTATTTATTGTTAACCTGAATACCCCGTTCGGTTTTTAGACTTCGGCTAGACCGTTGAAGCTGAAGGGTGTCCACCGACAAACGTCGCAAAAAAATGTTATCATTTGCCGGCGGCCAAGTTTTTGTTGTTTTTTTTTTTATTTTTGTGATTTTCTTTTAAAGACTCTCAATATATGTACCTATGTGTAAAAAAATGTGCGTTTCTTTTTTATCAACCGTTTGCCACAAACACATTTGGAATGTGGCAATTTTTTTCGGGTCTCTAGGTAGATGTAGCCCGGGTTCAAATTGCGAACGTTCAATGATCAGAACGCTCAAAACTCCGAAAAAATACTACTCCGAAAGATCAAAACTCCGAAACAATTTTACACGAAAGGCCAAAATTCCGAAAATCGGAATATCGTCAAAATAATTCGGCTATGGAAGTTTTAAAAGTATCAAAATTTTCAATAAATCGACGAATTATTTTAAGAATTTTTTTTATTATTAAGAATGATTTTACGTCAATTTTGAAATTTGTCTCGACAATGTTATACGTTCTACATGATTTACAGTTAACTGTGTAGACTTTCACTGACATTATCTTGATGAACCTTGTAATTTCGGAACATTAAAATCAGTAATTTTAAACCGTCGGCCATTCAAGCTCGGAATTTCAACCCGGCCCTCATGTCAAGATCATGCCAGCGAAAGTCTACATAGTTGACTGTAAATAATATAGAACGTACAATATTATCTAGACAAATTTCAAAATCGTAGCAAAATCACTTCCTAATGAAAAAAAATTCTTGAAATAATTCGACGATTTATTAAAAATTTTGAAACTTTTAAAACTTCCATAGCCGAATTATTTTGACGGTGTTAAGATTTTCGGAGTTTTGGTCTTTCGTGTAAAATTCTTGCGGAGTTTTGATCTTTCGGGGTACTATTCTTTCGGAGTTTTGAGCATTCTGACCATTCAAAGTTCGGCATTTAAACCGGGCCCCATCGTGAATTTCGGAACATTAAAATTCGGAATTTTAAACCGTCGGAGCATTCAAAGTTCGGAATTTCAACCCGGCCCCGTAGCCCGTTAATCGACTTTGGTCTTTCGCAAACGAGTATCATCAATGATACACGCTGGCGGGAAATTCTTCGAATTTAAAGGGGGTTAACGGTACCAAACGGAGAAATGTAATGGAGAGTGAGAGTGCGCCCCGCGCGCGCAGCAATGCCTCCGAGTAACTTCGAAGAGACGCTACTCTCTCGATATTACTTGCGGTTTCATAATCGTTCTCATCCGCGCGAGACACGCCGCGCGCACATAAGAGAGCTCAAACGGTCCAGTGGAGCCGATGAGTTTTGCACTTTTCGCGGGTTACGAAGAGAATTGCACCGAAGCGAAAGCTCGAAGTGAATAATACGGCGAAAAAAATTAAGCGCACAAAAATGTTTCTCTTTCTTTCTCGGAAAGAGAGTGGGAGAGAGTTTGTGCCCTTCGGCTCTGTCGAGTTGCCGAGGAAATAATATAGGGATCACATATTCATCTCAGGATCTCGTCAGAGATCCACGCCTCTATAAGTGTACATGCATGTCCGGGTGGGATCTCGCACTATTGCCTACAGATCCACCCATCGAAGTTCGAAAATGATAAAAGATATAAAAACAACGTAAAATTAAAACCAAACCCTTGATGCACCAAACAACTCTTCCCACGTGGACAGTTTTCCTTGAAAAAAAAAAACAACCCTTGTTTGATCTTTCATTCAAAATATTAAAAATTAAAGACAAGAAGACTAAATATAATAATAATAACAATAATATTAAATATTATAAATTTTAATTATTTTTTTATTGAAATTACAAGACATTTTTGGTCAATTTAAACCACACTGGAAATTTCTCTCTCTCTCTC
>OZ023323.1:15522655-15557655 GCA_964007375.1 Ophion obscuratus
AAAGAGAGAGAGAGAGAGAGAGATGCACTCGCCGTTTGCAGTGGAGGGGGCAGCGGCGTCAGGCGAGAGTTCTCCCGTGGGGAAGTCGTTGCGGCAGGCCAGCGAGCGTCGAGGGGGGGGGGGTGGGGGCTATAAGCACGCGTGGAAGTATGCGCAGCCCTATTGGTATTGGTGAGGTATACGGGAGCGTGCAGAGACGGCGGTGCAGCGCACACTACCAGAGAGTACCGAGAGGAGTTTATAAGAGCGCCGCGCGCGCGGCGGTGGTGGTGGGAGACAACGGGTTACCGAGGGACGTCGCGGCGCTTAAACCGCCGTCACGGGGCCATTGCCGTCCCGGCAACCGTACCAAACGATACCGGAGCTTCCCCGCGACGCTCGCTCGCCGCAAACTTTAACCCCGAACACACCCAAATAAAATTTAAAAAAAACAACATCCATTTTTTATCGTGACTTATACCATTTTTTCGAATATAAACAACAATAATATGTCAAAAGTGTTAAAACCCAAACAAACAAAATGGCGCACTACTAACGCTTACGAAAAAACGAGATAACATTAAAGACAAAACAATTGATGCGTTTCCTCGCGAGTGTGGCTCAAGTGACCGAGGCTCGGATTAATCAACAGTGAAAACCGAAAAAAGAAGAACTTGGTCGCGTCTTGTCATAATCGTGCGACGGAATAAAAAATCGAGCGAGTGTCACGCACAGTTTTCCTCCGCGAGTACGACCACCTTCTCGACCTTTTCGCGTTCGTTCTCTACGAGGTCGAGGAGTTCCCGCGGGGTTTTCGGGCTCGACCGCGCCGAGCTCCCCCTCGGCCACCCCCGCGTTCGAGGCTCGCCGAGCTTCGTCTCTCACGTCAGTGGGAACCGTGGGAATTCCCGGAAGTGCGGGGAAAAGTGCACGCGATTCCCAGTTGTATATGCATACTCGCGCGCGAGGCTGCGTCCCCCATTGTGTATATATGTATATGCATTAGTACGTATACAATTATATATAGAAGCGGTGCATGTACACGTTAATTGGCCTGAAGGAAGGTCGTGTTTTGCGGTTCGTTCAATCGATATATTTCATCTCAATTGTGTCGCGTTCTGTGGTTTGTCAAGTTTTATCCAACGTTTACTATATATATATATATATATATATATATATATACACGTGGGAAAAAGTCATGTAAACAAGTTCTGCCATAAAACATATTTTTCTGTAGTGCAAAAAAAAATTAGTAGCTTTTCCAATATTCATATTCCCGCCTGGGAATAAAATGACAATCGGAATAGAGGATATTATAGCCAGCTCGATTAATTATTAATTATCGTTTAATATTAATCGATAATTCGATTAAATTCGATCGCTAATCTCAAGTAAATATTAATTACCGATTAATATTAATCGATAATTCGATTAAATTTCATCGATAAACTCGATTAAATATTAATTATCGACTAAAATTACTCGTTAATTCGATTAAATTCTATCGATAAACTCGATTAAATATTAATTATCGACTAATATTAATCGTTAATTCGATTAAATTCGATCGATAAATTCGATTAAATATCAATTCGTCAATGTAACTTTTTTTTCTGTATGGATATATATATATATATATATTTTCTGTATATATATATTTGTTCCTCTCCATTATCTATACATTCTGACAGAAAAAATGGGTCGTGTATACGAGGTCTGCCACTGAACAAATTTTTTCGTCATTGCAAAAAAAAGAATCGGGCGGTTTTCCAATATTTATATTCGCGCCTGGGAATAAAATGACAATCGGAATGAAGAAGAGTATTGTCAGTTCCATTAAATATTCCGGTTTCTCTTTGTGAATACTAAATTCGTCAATGCAACAATTTTTTTCAGTATATGTATATGTTTCCAATGTGTGTATATTTACAAAAAAAAGTCACGTATACGAGGTCTGCCATTAAACAAATTTTCCGTTAGTGCCAAAAAATAATTAGCAGTTTTTCCACTATTTATATTCGCTTCTAGAAATAAAATGACAATCGGACTGAATTGGTGTTTACGAACAATTGTTTATTCATTCATCGGATTGAATTAGTGTTTGAGAAGAATTTTTTATTTACTTATCGGACTTCAATAGTGATTACAAAGATTTGTTTACGAATTTAGTGTTTACAAAGCAGAAACGGAATATTTAATCGAGCTGAATCTTCAGTTCGTTATAAGTGATTTCAATAGCCTGAATTGACTAAAAAGAAAATCTATAAATTCGAGAAAATTAATTCTCGTTGCGCTGCAGCTATGCAAACTTCAACATCATTTAAAATGAATTTTTGATGTTTTTTTTTAATTCAAAATAACGGGATTCTCGAAGCAAGTTTTTTTCAAGAGTGACTCGTGTTCGGAACTTGACTATCTTCATCCTGCTGTACGCAGAATGGAATGCTGATGTTTATCCACAATGCTAATTTGTTATTTTTCTTCGAAAAAAATACGTTGTATTTTTTTTTCGAAGAGGACTTGACAAACTATTGAAAATCATTTTTTTCGCGGTCATATTTATCGGACTAAATTAGTGTTTACGAAGAATTATTCCCGAATTTCGTGTTTACAAAGCAGAAACGGAACATTTAATCGAGCTGACAATCTTTTTTAGTCCTATTGTCATTTTGTTCCTAGACGCAAATATGAAAATTGGAAAACAGTATTTTTGTTTTGTCCTAAAGGATAATTTGTTTAATCAAATACCTCCTATACATGGCTTATTTCTTATCTGGAAATATAAATATATGTATAGGGTGTCCCTCTTATCTTTGCCATCCGAAAAAACTCCGTAATTATCGACGTCACAAAAAAAATGTTCCAGACAAAAGTTGTACGGTGTGAAGGGGGCCATCAAATGCGACTACTTTTTTTTCGGCGGAGGAGCTGACGCACAGTGAAGGTCATCTCCGCTTTTTTTTAATGGAATGGTATATTTTTTTTCAACCATCCTGTGGAGCGACTCGCGCCGCATACACAACATTAGAGGGTCAAAGTGGTTCAAAGTCATTTCGAACACCTATTAAAATGGATATACAAATCTAAATATCTCGGATCACTACCAAAAATTTGGCAGTGATCCGAGATATTTAGATTTGTATCATCGATACTGACCGTGAATGACCTTGAACGACTTTGACCCCAAATGTTTTTTACGCGGCTCGAGGTGCTCCACAAGATGGTTGAAAAAAATATACCGTTTCATTTTAAAAAGTGGAGGTGACCTTCACTGGGCGTCAGCACCTACAGCGAAATAAAAAACATTGGTCGCATTTGATGGCCCCCTTCACACCGTACAACTTTTGTCAGGAACATTTTTTTGTGACGTCGATAATTACCGAGTTATTTCGGATGGCAGAGATAAGAGAGACACCCTGTATATGCATAGTAAGCTTTATGTAAAACTTGGCGAAAAATATAAGATGGGTAGCAAAATATTCACACCACTTGCTTTTCTGCAATGGTTAAAAAAAAAAGAATAATCTATAAGCACATCATTTTCTTCGATAGCATACTTTGAACGCAAATGCCGCATGCCAAGTTAAGGGGCCAGTCCACTTTGGAGCCACGAAAAAGGCTATTTTCGCGATTTTTATGGAGGATTTTATAAAAGATGAACATAAAAGTTGTTGGGCTTGATAAATAACGTCTTAAAATACATTAAAAAAAAATTAATTTATTTTAATTCATTTTTAAGTACAAAAACTATTTAACGTTTTAAACGTAGTTCCATCACAACTCGGCAACGGCTTGTCTGAAACAAAAAATTCAAAGTCCATTAGATTCAGTATGACACCAGCTACGAAATGACCCTCGGATATAAAGTTTTAACAACAAATTAAAAAACGGCACATGAAAAACGAAAAAAAAGTTTTAAAAACGCGTTTTTTTGCAGTTTTTCGCAAAAAAAAGAGTAAAAATGGAAATTTTAAAACCATCGAGGGTTATCTTATTGCGAATCATGTTTACAATATGTGGTTTCAAATTTCAAGAGAATCGGTTAATTAGTTTTAGAGATACGATGGAGCTAGATTTTGAAAACGTTGTTTCGAGAATAACGCGTTTGAAGTTTATACTATGAAAAACTCTTATCTAAACTCAATCGGCAATTCCTGCACCGTACAAAATCCCTTCTGATCATCCCTCCCTGCTCATCATCGTCGATTTCTTCAAGTCTAGCTTGCTTTCGATTTTTTCGAATTTTCAAAGTGAACTGGCCCCTTAATATGAACGACGTTTTTAAAATGAAAATCCGTAGAAAAATCGCCGGAATAAGGGAAGTGCGCAAATAAATTTTTTCACTCACAATATATACACGTTTATTCAAAAACATAGATACTTGGGTATTTAAATATACCCGTGCATATATAAACATATATTTAAATAGAAAATATAGCGGCTCGGTCGGTGGTAGGGTTGTAGGTACGTTCGGCGTGTGGATCGAGGGTACAAATCGACCGAGAGATCGGTGAATGAAAGTGGCCTCCCCTCGTGCGATTGTCTCCTTTTTTCCTCTCCCACCCCCGCCCTTTTCTCGTCCTGCGCTCTCGTCCTCCCCCGTCTCCTCCAGTGGATAATCGCCCCGTTGGCTTCGAAAACGAGGCGAGTCTCCCTGCACTACGATGCATTCGAGCGAGACCGCGTACTCGAGCGGCATCGCGCTCGCTCAGCATGAAAAACTCGCGTACGCACCTTCAGGACGCATAAACGGCGGGGTAAAGTTAATTCGGCGAAAAAAGGCATGTTTTTAAGATTTTTTTTTTGGCGTAACGAATAGTGTTCGTTTATTGAAAAATTTACATATAATAAAGTAACATTTGAACAACATTCTCCTAAATTTGCATTGCAAAATATTCAAAATTGAGCGAGTGAAAATTAAACCCCGGAGGCGCCTCGAAAAAAAGTTGGTTTGCGGTGTGCACCATAACTCGCAACAGAATCATTTGAATCAAAAAAATCAAAATGCATTTGTTAAAGGAGATGTTTCTCGAGGTAATGACGGGAGGATTTTTTTTGTTTTCGATTTTTCTATTTTTCGTAGCACTTGGGAGCCAAAAACCCGATTTTCGCTAAAAAAATCGGCTAATTTGTTGTTGAAAAATTAGTAATTATTAAAAAAAACAAAAAAGCTCTCGACAATACCTGGTGAATTATGTGAAGAAGTACTGTGCAAAATTTCAAAGCGATTGGTCCAGTAGATTTTGAGTTATCGTGCACACGGACTTCAAATATGACAAGTCTCAGAAAAACGGTTTGAAAAACGCAGAAGAGAAGAGAACGGCATGGAGCAATAGACGCGAAAAATACTCATAACTTCGTCAATTTTACTCCGATCGACTTGAAATTTTAACACAATATTCTTGATATATTATGCATTCATTTAAAAAAATGTAAAAAAATGAAAAAAAAAATTAATAATTTACCCCGCCCTAAACGCACATTAAGGGGCTACACCAGTGTGAAAACTGAAAATTTGGGTGATTTTCGGGAATTTTTTTTGGAAGAAAAGTACTGAATTGAATGTTTCGGAAAATTAAGAATATATTTGGCAATACTTGACCTATGTTACATAATTTTTTCATAGAAAAATATTGAGATCCAAGCGACATATGCGCTGCCTTCGGAGGCGCCAAAAAAAAAAGTTCCTCCACCGCTGACATGATTCCGGCCGATTGATTAGCTGAAACCGAAAAAGGAAAAAAATGTCGTTAAACTGGAAGGTATTTCCTGTACAATGACGTAGGGTTTTCGAAAAATATCAAAATCGAACAAAATGGCGTAGTTATGAAAAAAAGTCTGTTTTCTTGCCTATAAAATGGTCGTTTTTTTCAATGCCAAATCGTCAATTTTCATCCAATCAAAAATATCCTACGTCATTGTGGAGTAAATACATTCAAGAGTACTCAGTTCAAATTTCAAGTCAATCGGATAATTGCTCTTTGAGTTACAATGTCAGCAAATTTGAAAAATCTCATTTCGAGAAAAACGCCTTAAAGATTTAACTATCGATTTTTGCAAGATAAAATGATAGAGATGCGGCCTTGAAATTTTTACAGGATATTCTTGAAAGTATAAGCTGTCGAAAAAGGCAAAGAATTGTTTTTTTTTTTAAAGTGTCACCTTAGTATACCCCCTTAAAGCAATCAAAGAAGCTACAGTTAACATATCAAGTCGATTGGACGACAATTGTTCGAGTTCTGCTGCCTCAATAACGATGACAATTTGGTTACAAAAAATCGTTGTTTTCCATTTAATTCCATGTATAATGCATAAAATATTACATTTTTTATAAAAATGATTCCAAAGTACCTCTTAATCTTTGACATAAGTTGCACTTCAATGCCCTGTCGAAGAAGCCCCACACTGGGGGCTACTTCGACACTTAAAAAAAAGTATATATCCAATTGTGAGGGGTTGATAAAACTTGACTTTCTTATACATTTGATAGCCGAAGGACCCACTGTTCTATTGGATCAAGAAAAGTTGGTATCTAGAATGTTAAGGGAGACTTTGTCCTTGGAGTGCCATATTTCAGGTGTTTACATTTTATTTACTTTTAAGGAAACGAGTAAAGCTTTTTGAGTGCGGTTTTTTTCTTGCTTTTATTCATGATATACAGAACGTTAAAAAAAAAATTTTTTTGAAAAAAAAAAACAAAATGGCGGCCGTTGCAGCTCCGCGAAAACAGGTCCTCAAATCGCGGGAGGTAAACGGCTGACATCACTGCCCCCTCTTTGTTGATCTAAAACACAAATTCAAAGCATATTATCAATCTGTGACCCTTTGGTCATGGAATGACGGATGGGTTTGTCGTTTAGTACAAATTTCGGAAAATGGCGGCGATTTAAAAAAAAATCAAATTTTCGCGTTTTTTTTCACATAAAAAGATAAATAATAAATGCAAAAATGTGTCTATCGAAAGAAACGATCCGTCATTCCGTGAAGACGTATTTTCTGAGTTTGCTCTCCAAATTTCAGGTCGATATGTTAATTACAGCGGTCAGGAGAATGTCACCCATTTTTAAAAACGTGTTTTCGAGAAAAACGCGTTTAAAGTTTTGTAATGTGTTCACACAAATGTGTTTATAATTACCGCTAGTCGGCAATGCCTGGTCCATAGAGGCATCCCTCCTCTTCTTCTAGCTGCTCATGTTGAGACGCTAGAATTTTTTGAAAATTTCAAGGACATAGTCTCCCTTAAAAAAAACGTTACCTACAAAAAACTTCCAAACCCTGTTCGAAGCCTTCAATTCAACGCATCAAAATCACTATTTTCGAAGCGTCTAAACCAATCTCCGCATCGTCTTCCCGACAGAGCATGCTCACCGTAAATCTCTCCAAGAATTCTGTGCCTCAGTTGCAAATTTTTTTTCCACTCAAGTAGTGCAGTAAAATTCCCCGCAAATACTCTTTTTTTTGGCACGAAATTTCACACGTTTAACAATATGAAGAAAAAAAAAGTTGTTTACCGTTCGGCGAAATGACACACGCTGAATTTCAAGCTTGCTCATAGTACTTTTTTATAGATGCGTTACGATCTTAAGCTACACGCACGCAGTTCTGGTAACATCTGTTGGAAAACAGCGAGTACTTATTCAACGTCCTGATGCATACGAGTACACGTGTGAATGCGGGTAGCTGGGGGGATACACGCGCGTGTGTATACAAAGGTGTATTATAAAAGAGAGACAAGCGAAGGGAGCGGTTGCTCCGGGGAAGGAGGCGGCGTGGACGCGCGCATACGCGGGGTGAACGAATCGTTGTCGTAGGTCAGTTACCGAGACAGCAGGACGCGACGGCGACGGCGACGACGACGACGACGACGACGACGACGTCGGAAAGGGGATTTTGCCCCCGCGACTCTCGCACACCCAACACACATACCCCCCCCCCCCCCCCCACACCCCTCAACTGTGCCGGGCGGGGACGCGATCTCTTTTCGCTCCCGCGTGTGCATTCTCTCCTCGTGAATGGTCGCCAGTGCACGGTGGCATTACTCTTGTGTGTGTATGTATGCGTGACCTTCGATCGGGAGAGCCGCGCTCGGTGGCGACCGCATCTAAGGGACACCCAACCCGCGAGAATCCTGTCGCGAATATATATATATATATATATATATTAGGGTGTTTCAAAAAAAAAAAAATTTTTAAATTTTCTTTCAAACAGGTTTAAAAGTTTCATTTAGGTATACAAAGACGCCAGTTAAAATTTAAGATTTTAATATTGACATAATAGGCATCGCACTTTTCGATTTCCCATAAGAATAACATAGGAAACATTGTCTTTGCTGCTTCTGATTTTATAACTAGCTAACAAAGCATCGTACCAAAAATCTCAATACATATTTTTATAGGAAATTGAACGCTCTGCAAAAAAAGTCTCTTGTCAAAATTTCGTAAAACTAACTGTGTCAAAGTTACAGCCTGTCAAAAGTTGAGTTACCTACAATTTGCCCATTTTTAAAATATTACAGCGAATGCAGGTCTTATAAATAAAGTGGACATGAGTTTCGTTGTAAAGCATGCATTTTACTATGAATAGACGATCACCAATAATTCTATTTTGCAATAATGAAACAAAATTTCAGTGTTTTTCAAATTTTTCAAATTTGCTCTGCAATTTTTCAATTTTATTTATTTTGAAAAAAAAAATGTATTTTATATAAAATAAATCAATAAAACGATAAAAACATCTCCCGACCAAATTTCTATTGAAAAATTGTTTCATTGTTGCTGTAATTATAAGTGATCATATATATAGAGTTTTATTTGCATAACTTTGAATACAAGTTTTGTACAAACTATTTCCTTACATATTGTTCCTTATTTCTAACTTAAGCCTACAATTCTATCCTGCACCTGCAATTCTCTTTCTTTTTACCTCTACTACTTATCACTAACGCCTCCGTCCTCCTCCTTACTCTTTTTTGCGCACAATATCTCTATTTCTCTAAAATACCGGCAGATTCCAACATTTATTTTTCCGCCTAACATATTAATGATTTCTCCTTTTATCGCGATCTCATCCACTCCCTGCATCCACTCCTCAGCTTCTTTTCTTGTTTCCTTTGGCATTAAAGCCCATGCTTTTCTGCACACTATGAGGTGTTCCACGGTCTCATTTTGTTCCTCACATATCCTGCATTTCCAGTCCTTCACCCCCTTTTTTCCCGCTCTCCAGACGTTTCCACACCTTAATCTTGCCCACAATTCTTTGTCCCTACCCTTCACCCCTTCCTCCTTCCACGGGCTTTCCTCGTTCAATTATAAGTGATCATTTATTCATAGTAAAATGCATGCTTTACAATGAAACTCATGTCCACTTTATTTATAAGACCTGCATTCGCTGTAATATTAAAAAAAGGTCTAATTATAGGTAACTCAACGTTTGACAGGCTGTAACTTTGATACAGTTAGTTTTACAAAATTTTGACAGGAGACCTTTTTTGTAGAGCGTTCAATTTCCTACAAAAATATGTATTGAGATATTTGGTACAATGCTTTGTTAGCTAGTTATAAAAATGAGAAGCAGCAAAGAAAATGTTTCCTATGTTATTCTCATGGGAAATCGAAAAGTGCGATGCACCACCCCTTAAAGTCAATATTAAAAACTTAAATTTTGACTGGCGTCTTTGTATACCTAAATGAAACTTTTAAACCTGTTTGGAAGAAAATTAAAAAAAACATTTTTTTTTGAAACACCCTAATATATATATATATATATATATATATATATATATATATATATATATATATATATATTAGACTGATTAAAAAAAAAAACATGATTTTTTTTCCTTTGGGATTCTCGTGCTATTGTTGGGCACTAATAAAAGAAAATTTCTCTAAAAAGATGGGCGCGGTCACTCAATTTTTAGAGGTGGCTATCTCGACTTTTTTGTATTTGAATTTTTTTTAACGAACGTATTGCATTTAAGCATAGTCACGGCTTCGGGTTACGGATAAAAATCACATCCAGCAGCTATTTCGCAACAAAAATAAACTCTAACAATTTGAAAAGATTGCAATATTCACAATTCAAATCTAGGTAGATCAATAATGGCGTCTATACTACTCTCTTTATTCATGTAGATTTTTGTAGAAAGTTTTGAGTTTGTTCTTTTACAAACATAACAGAGAAAAACTGACCATACGTCGAAGTGCACACGAAACGATGAATGAAGTTTTCGAACAATGGAAATGTGCTGAAATTCCAACACGTCGATTGGATAACGCAATCTTGAAATTAATAAAACTCCATCTAGTCTGGAAAAAACTTTTAAAAATCGGGTTTAAAAGAAGTTGCCGTCACAATGGAGAAATAATCGAAAAGTCTGATAGCAAAAATAACCGCCCAAGTTCGTTAACATTTTGGGCAGAACGAAAATGTGCAACGTTGAACAGTTTGTCCAAATCTCTCTTAAATTTACTCTCCTTCAATATTTGTGAGGGCAAATTCTTTTTAACCCGATTTTTTAAAAGTTTTTTCCAGACTAAATGGAGTTTTATTAATTTCACGATTGCGTTATTCAATCTACGCGTTGGAATTTCAGCACATTTCCATTGTTCGAAAACTTCTTTCATTGTTTCGTGTGCACTTCGACGTATGGTCAGTTTTTCTCTCTTATGTTTGTAAAAGAACAAACTGAAAACTTTCCGATTTGACGGTAAATGACGGGTACTTATTTTCGGAATTTCCTTGCCGATTAGCCAAATTATGTTGTCTTCGTTTTTCCGAGCCATTGTTTAAAATTGTCTTTACTTGAGCCACATTGAAAAAAAAAACAACACCACTTACAAATGCGCTGCGCCAATACAAAATGGCGTCACGGATGCGCAGTGACTTGCGCAGTGGTATGCGCGATTTTATGTACAGTGGCTGGGAAGAAATATAAATGAGTTTGAAGATAATATAAGTGTAGCATTTTGAAAATGTAAATATACGATTTATGAATAAAAGCTTATAATTTAATTTTTCGTTAAAAGTGCGAAATGTTAATGCGAAATGTTAATGCGTAAAAATAAATCTACATGAATAAAGAGAGTAGTATAGACGCCATTATTGATCTACCTGGATTTAAATTGTGAATATTGCAATCTTTTCAAATTGTTAGAGTTTATTTTTGTTACGAAATAGCTGCTGGATGTGATTTTTATCCAGAATCCGAAGCCGTGACTATGCTTAAATGCAATACGTTCGTTAAAAAAAATTCAAATACAAAAAAGTCGAGATAGCCACCTCTAAAAATTGAGTGACCGCGCCCATCTTTTTAGAGAAATTTTCTTTTATTAGTGCCCAACAATAGCACGAGAATCCCGAAGAAAAAAAAATCATGTTTTTTTTTAATCAGTCTAATATATATATATATATAAGGGTGGCCGTTATTTTGGCTTCGGTAAAAAAATGTTAACGTCTAGCAAAAAAAAAACTAATCAAGAAATGAAAAAAAAAAAAAAAAAAAATCTGTGTAAAATTTGGACGTGCTGGGATAAGGAGAACACGTGCCACCGAGTAGTTTAATTTTCAAAAATACATGCATTTTTTTAATAGCTGCACTGAAATATTGATTAGTCTCATAATATTAATTAAAAAATCTGCAATTGGGTACATTGATTATACATATTAAGAGTTAAAAAAAATATTATTTACTGATTTTTTTTTCCATCAATCACGTACCGCAAATTCGTACCTTTACATGAAATATTACATAAGTAATAGCAGTCCATCTATGAAATGATTGAAGTAGAGTACATTTGTTTACGTTCGAATTTTTTTTTTTTTATATTCGGCGACAACTTGAAGAACAAATTGTATTTGATCTTCATCATAAGTCAGTCGATTTTTATAATCGGTGATAAGTTTGATCCCTCGCTCCGCTATATCATTACAGATTCTTATTTCTTTTCAATCAATTGCGCGCCCATTTGATAACTCTCGTTCGAGTTCCCGAACAGATACATCGGTGTCGAGAAAAGTACGATTAATTTTAAATCGTTCAAAAAACGCCACAGATTCGGGACTAATAAAGAAATCAATGTCTTTATCGAGCAGAAAAGTAAAGTCTGACTGGAAAACCTGATACCGTTTGGAACCGCATCGTAAAATCGAAATAAATTTGCAGAAACGTAAAGATTTCACGTGGTATATTTTTTTTTTATGTCCAAGAATGGCAAACCAACTCGGTCGGTAATGCTCGGTCGGTAAAAATGATCGGACGAAGCGCCACGATCAAATATCGAACTATTTGTCTGCACTATATTTTGTATTATCGCCACTACAGTTGGAAAATCTTCTCGCAGGCTCAAGAAAAAAAATATCTTTTTGAAGCATTCAATACACGATTATTATATTATTATTTGCATAAAAAATCCGCTCCGATAATTAATTCATTGCTTCGATTTCCCGCCACAATGTGGCCAAACCGCCACGTCCGTTTTCAAATTTTCTATTAATTTTTTAATCTACTCCCGACTGTACATAATTGATGAAAAAAATCAGTAAATAATATATTTTTTACCTTTTAATATGTACAATCAATGTACCCAATTCCAGATTTTTTAATTAATATTATGAGACTAATGAATATTTTAGTGCGGTCATTAAAAAATGCATGTATTTTTGAAAACTAAACTGCTCGGTGGCACGTGTTCTCCTTATCCCGGCGCGTCCAAATTTACACAGATTTTTTTTCATATCTTGATTAGTTTTTTTGCTAGACGTTAACATTTTTTTACCGAAGCCAAAATAACGGCCTCCCTAATATATATATATATATATATATATATATATATATATATATATATATATATATATATATATATATATATATATATACATATATATATATATATATATACGAGCTATATTTACGAGCGCGAAAATATGATTTTCAATGGGTTTTCAAGTCCTTTACGAAAAAAAATATAGCGTGCTTTTTGCCGAGTAGTATTCGCCACAAAAAATTGATCATTGTGGGAAAAAAACCAGAATTTCAGTTTAAGTACCGCAAAATGATGATAATCAAATTCCGAACACGAATTTGATTATGCATTTTTATATATTCTGGTTTTCTTCCCACAATGATCAATTTTTTGTGGCGAATACTACACGGCAAAAAACACGCTATATTTTCTTTCGAAAAGGACTTGAAAACCAATTGAAAATCATATTTTCGCGCTCGTAAAATCTCCGTGCCACAGCTTTAAAAAATAAATGGCCACATTATAATTATCAATCTTAAATATATATATATATATATATATATATATATATATATATATATATATATATATATATATATATATGTGTGTGTGTGTACAGAGAGCTGTATAGAGTTTTGAAAGCAAAAAACTGCCAACAATCGGAGCAAAGAAAAGAGACAGAGAGACAGGGAGCGTCGAAGAGGGAGAGTGAATCCTCGTTCATCTTTTTCGTTTCCATTCTCGTGTTTTTTAAATAACACTTGGCGAGTGTGAAAGTGTCGAATGATAATCCTTCGCAAGACGATAAGGGATGAGACGATAAGAGCTCCGCTGATTTCGAACCGCGACCAAGCAGGAAATACACGATCCTGTTTACCCAAGATTTTTGTGGGATTTCTTCGATCATCGGTGACGATCCTCTTGAGGAAACGTCGTCTTCCTGGATACCCCGAACGGTGAGTTGACTCGAATAATTTGGGTGTCGTGAGAATTTCGGAAGGATTGATGAGTGTTTGACGAACTACGGTCGAAAATAGGAACGAGATTATTTTCAACAGTTTAAATATAAGGTTTAACAGGCGTGTATCTTAGGAAAAAAAACAAATATAAATTTCAACAGTTTAAACTGTTAAATATATTATTAACAGTTTAAATATAAAGTTTGACAGTTAACATATAAAAGGAGAGAGTGGGCGAATGGAGTCGGGAGACATTATGCGCTCGATTTGGATGAAAAAAAATCTTTTTCAAAAGAATTCGAAAAAAAATGTTCATTTTTCCGTCACATTTATTCTAACATACATACATACACATACATACACTACCGGCGAAAAGTTTCCGGACAAAAATTCAAAAAAGTTCCGCAATGATTTATTTTGCCATTTCGCCGATAGTTCATACAAATGAATTTAATCAACGGAATTTTGACGGGGTGGAATTCACCTTCATTCCGTTTTTTCTAAATCTACTATTTTTTCACGACTAATATTTTTTTTTCGAAACCGACCATTTTTTGCTTTTTTGTTCCTTTTCTGGTGGACCCCGTTTACATACACCATTTTTTAATTGCATTTCTTTGACCGAAATCATAAAGGGGGAAGCTCAAGCTTCAATTTTGTTTCTTATAAGCTTCGTACGATTTTTTCCAAAGATCTTTCGATTTTTTCGAAAAAAAAAAACAATTTGCAAAATAACGTGTAACGCGAAAACGACAAGGATTCAAGGAAAACCTCAAGATAGTAAAAAGTTGAATCGGTTTTCGTTGAGTTCGCAAGAATTTTTTCAGATTCGTTTGACGAAATTTTTTTTTTCACGTATTTTCGGTAGAAAATCAGATGATTTAATTATTGTAACTCGAGAACTACGGGGTTTGTGGTAAAATTTCAAGAGACGAACAAAAAAATTGTATTTTTCTATTTTCAACGCAATATAATTATTCCAGACTTTTTTCGATATTTTTGTCCCCGTTAAAATTGTATAGTTTTCTATTTACGTCAATCGGTTGATTTCAACCAATATTGAACAATCAATTCTGACGAAATTATTGTTGCATAAAGTGATAATTTTTGTTCATTTATATATATATATATATATGGCGCGCAATTAAAAATGTCAGGTCATTTTTAATTGCCCGTAATTTTTTTTGTGGCGAAAATAGAGTACTAATCTTTGCTAACTGGCATCAGGAAGTATAGAGGTTTGGTCATTTAGAACTACACGATCGAGCAACGCATAGAATTTATTATTTGCTGCATTGTTACTGCATAGTTATTGCAGACGAAGTTTCATGGTCGTGTTCTCTTGCACCGCGGCGATGTGAATTGGTCACCAAAATCGTGCGATTTGTCGCCATAGAACTTCTTTGAGCTTTTCTGAAAGGAAAAGTGTATGCCAATGATCCACAGACCATTCCGGTGCTCAATGAAGCAATTGGACGCACCATTAATTAAATTAGTCCGCAATTAAGCAAAAATGTTATTGAAAATTTCGTCATTAGTTGAACGTTTGCAAACAGGGACGAGGCGGCCATTTATCTCGATATTGTGTTCCACACATAACCTCCATGTTTATACCTTATATTAAAATAAAAATATTCCTACTTTTCAAACAAATAATACGTTTTATTAAGGCCTTATATACGCGACTTCGCCGATTTTCAAAGGTACTTTTCTAGACGCGGTTAAAAAAAATGACGCATATATTGACAACATTTTTTTTACAGATACTTTATGCACATGGTTAAATATATGTTAAAAAAATCAGAAATATTAACAAATGGCGGAGATATAACATAATAAAGCAATTAATTTTTTTTGCGCGCGCTTTATGGTGAAACTTCTCGGCATCGATGTGGGTGACTGAAAAAAATGAACATAATTATAATAGCATAATAAATGTATCTTCACTGTGAACCAACAATATTATTTAAAAAAAGTTATTATAATAAAAATTCGAAACTTAACATTTTTGTACTCAATTTTCCTTCGGTATTGTATTTTTCATATTTTTTTGTGTCATTGAAATTTTTGTTTCTGTAGTTCACACGATAGCTGATGATACTAAGAATATGTTGTAAACATTTCAAAGCGATCTGAACCTTCGTTCTAGAGTTGGAACTTTCACAAGGTTAAAAAAAGGGAATCGTGGAAAAACGGCTTTGAAGTTGGCGGTCGGGCACGCGGCGCGGTATCTATTACAAATGCAATCTAACTTCATTTAATAGCTTTACAAAATTTTTCAATATTGTAAAGCTTAAAATATTTTTAACCGTTCAGGCTAATGGAATCAAAAATAAATAAATTTTTTTGAAATTTTTCGCGTAAATAAGACCTTAATAAATTAAAACGTCGGGTAATTTTGAGGCACCCTATATATATATATATATATATATATATATATATATATATATATGTACCTCTGAACCATGTACTTGTTAAACTCGGTGCGATACTTCATTCAGGTTCTCCGGGAGTCCGCGAGAATTGCGCAAAAGAGATAAATAAAATGGAAAAAGAGGAAAGATGAAGAAGATGATGAAAAAAAAGACACGTTTGTCCGGTTCTCTCGGGGCTGCTGCTGCTTGCTGCGCGGCGGTAAAAAAAAGCGCGTGCGTGTAAGAGTGAGGGAGCGAGAAAACGCGATCTCCCTTCAAGTATTCGCCTCTGGCGACAATTCTTTTCGATGACACGTCCGACGCTCGAGAATCTCCCTCTGTCTCCGACTCCCTCTTCCCCGTGCAAAATTGCACTCCTTTTTGCCCTACGTAGCCAATTATTTTTTACAGCTTCCGTGTTACACGATGCTTTTTCGGTGGACTGCTTAATTAAAGCCTATGCGGCGAGTACGGAAGCGTGTCTTTAATCTCTGCTCGTATATATACACACAATTTGTGGTGGTGGATGCCCGGTCGGGGTTCGGCTCCGGCGGTGCTTCGAGTTAAGCAGCATTGTCTAGGCCGATACTCGGAGCGGTGACCGATTAGCCGTGGACCGCACTGAGAAAAAGAAATCATTGATCCTATATCACATTGGTGTTGTTGAATGAAATTTCGTTGATTCAATTGTAAAATTGTTGTTGGTGTAAATAATCGGATTTTTTCGTCCAAGCAAAACGCTATTGACTTTAATAACATGATATAATTAAAAGTTTTTTTTTTTCATTCAAAAGTTTCATTCAATATATTGCTAGCCGAGAACAATATATTATTGAAACTATCTGAAAAAATATTGCGAACAAATGATATAGTTTCGATTCCATTTTCTGCAACGAACGAAAAAAGGGTTTCAATTCATAACATAAATATCGTTAATTCGAGTACAAAAGAAAAATTGAATTTCGCTCGTTTGATTCAGATAAAAATTCTATGGAGTAAATATGTTATTTTATTTTTTTCACCATATCCGATGTTGATTTCCAAGTACATTATTCGTTAAAATATTAATATTTTATTTTGATTGAAAAATGTTAAGGGAGACTTTGTCCTTGGAGTGCCATATTTCAGGTGTTTACATTTTATTTTTTTTAAAGGAAACGAGTAAAGCTTTTTGAGTGCGGTTTTTTCTTGCTTTTATTCATGATATACAGAACGTTAAAAAATTATTTTTTTGAAAAAGAAACCAAAATGGCGGCCGTTGCAGCTCCGCGAAAACAGGTCCTCAAATCGCGGGAGGTAAACGGCTGACACCACTGCCCCCTCTTTGTTGATCTGAAACACAAATTCAAAGCATATTATCAATTTGTGACCCTTTGGTCATGGAATGACGGATGGGTTTTTCGTTTAGTACAAATTTCGGAAAATGGCGACAATTAAAAAAAAATCGAATTTTCGCGTTTTTTTTCGCATAAAAAGATAAATAATAAATGCAAAAATGTATCTATCGAAAAAACGATCCGTCATTCCGTGAAGACCTATTTTCTGAGTATGCTCTCCAAATTTCAGGTCGATATCTTAATTACAGCGGTCAGGAGAATGTCAGCCATTTTTAAAAACGTGTTTTCGAGAAAAACGCGTTTTCAAGTTTTGTAATGTGTTTACACAAATGTGTTTATAATTACCGCTAATCGGCAATGCCTGGTCCACAGAGGCATCCCTGCTCTTCTTCTAGCTTCCTAGCTTCCTAGAAATAATTAAAATGTTATGAAAAACTATCACATCGATGTGATATCGTCTGATTATGACAATTTCGTCGCCGTTTACAGTTTGACAATATATAATATAAAATATTACTACGTTGTTAAGGAGGTTGGAGCGATTCAGTTGAGTCAAATGACGGTTTATTCATTTTTTTTCTTCAATGAACCTCATAAAAATGCATACGAGGTACAGATTTATTCTGTATATGCTAATTTTGTTTAAATATATAATTAAAGGGCAAAATTATGCATTTTTATATTTTTATTACATACAGTAGAAAAACTGTTGTGTTACTACCAACTTGAAAAAGTATAACATTATCGATGATTATTATGAAAAAAAAACTACGACAACGAATGTTTTATACAATTCCCAATGAAATTTTGAGTAATTTATCATCATGCCTATTCATAGTTACGTCACGAGATTAGTGGCCCATGGTTTACGATGGGCAAGATGGGGATTTTTTTTTCTAAATGTTTACAAAGGTTCAGTTTGCGTTAATCCGTTGTTAGAAATCGTTTATCTTGGTGTTGAATAACAAAAAAAATTACATAGCCTTTATTGTGAAAGTCTTGCCCATCCAGCCGCACGTTAAATTACACACATTAAACTATTTTTTATCTCTGGTGTGTGGTGGTGAAAAAATTTCAAAAAATTCGTAAAGACTCAGTATAGTCTAAGCAATAGGATGTATTTTTTTTTATTAAATTTAATCTTGGATTGTGGCTAATGCTCCAACCTCCTTAAGTTAGCTAATCTATTCAATATTATTAAAAGGTTTCTATGAATATATACATATGTACATACAAACATACATACATACGTACGTATATATATATATATATATATATATATTTGTAGTATAATTTATTAATCAATGCTGTTTTTACAAGAAACGCATACATTGAAAAACAAAAAAAGATCTGTTATCGGAAACGCATACATTGAAAATCAAAAAAAGGTCTGTTGACTCCCTCTTCTGTTGTCCACTTTTTTGGGTTGCTAAGCCCCTTTTTTTCTCTTTTCTTTATTTCATGGCCTTCCTGATTCTTCACGATCTCTCGTTCAAATTTTATTGATCCGTCGACATTCCACACTCGGCCGCCCTGACAGGAATTTCGCCCCGAATGTCCGTCACTTCTTCCGCTTCATCATCGCAAAAAGCATCTTCATCATCATCGCTTGTCCAGGGTTTCATGAAGTCGGCTGCAGATGACGTCTGTTTGCGTCCTTCGGCCTCTCCTATACGTCGTACCACATATCGATTGTTACGCAGCTTTTTGATGATTTCATATGGCCCCAGAAACTTATTTTTCAATTTGGCACCAGGCCCTTCTTGCGTTCAGCGGATCGCAACAACATCGCCTATTATATATTGAAACGCTTCCTTACGTATTTTGTCGAAATTTCTTTTATTCTCGGTTTGTATGCGATGTATATTGTCGCTAGCTTGACGGCGTAATTCTTCTCGATCTTTGTCGAATGAAATGACGAGTTCGTCGTTTAAAAGCTCTTTAATCTGTGAGTCTTCTTGTAAACGGGCTTCAACTCCGAACATTAATCGAAACGGCGTAGTACCTGTACTCCGGTGAGGCGTCGCATTTAGCCATCGTTGTGCTGTGTCCAAGTTTCGATACCACTCGCACGATTTCGGTGCAGATAGTTTCGTGAGCAGTGGGAGGAGAGTACGATTTAATCTCTCTACTTGACCGTTGGCTCTAGGTATTCCCGTAGTCGTTAACGAGTGTTCGATTCCTTCTTGATGGCAGTAACTTTCAAAGTCTTTGGAAGTGAATGCCGTGCCCCTATCGGAGATGATTCTTCGTGGATTAGCGAATATCGTTGATTGTTTTTGTAATCGATGGATCACTTCCGCGGATGTCGTTGATTTGGTCGCATATAACCAAACAAACTTAGTGAAAGCGTCAACTACGACCAATATGTGAGCGTATGATTTTTTCGTCGAAAGTAGCGGACCTAAATGATCAACGTGGAAAGTGTTCATCGGCACGCTACCCTTTTCAATAGGATTGAGAAAACCTTCTCGTTTTCCTCGCTGCCGTTCTGCCAGGATGCAAGAAACACAATTCCGGAAAACCTGTTCAACCTTTGACCGTAAATCAGGGATCCAGAAATCGTTTCGGACCAACGTTTCTGTTTTGTTGATTCCAAAATGGCCCCGCTCGTGTGCCTTTCGTATTATTTGAAGTTGCATTGACTTCGGAATGGCAACACGCGTCTCGTCTCCGACGTCTTTATACAGGAGACCCCGTTTCGTTGTATATCCACCGAGGCTATCTGTCTTGGCATGTTCAAGTTGCTTTTTTAGATCGTCATCATCTCTTTGCGCTTTTCTTAATTGGGCTGTCAGTCCCTCTTCACTTTCGTTAATTATTAGGCATGTTGGAAGGGGGTTTCGACTGAGTGCGTCGACATGCCTCATGCTCTTTCCCGGTCTATGTTCTATCGAGTATTGAAACTCTTCCAAAAACAGAACCCATCGCGCAACACGGACGCAGAGGTCCTTTTTATTCATTGTCATGGCGAAGGCTTTGCAGTCCGTAACGATTTTAAAGCGCATACCTAATAAATATACGCGGAATCGACGAAGCGCCCTGATGATGGCGAGGACCTCCCACTCGTAACTCGAGTATTTTTCTTCTGCCTGCGTTGTTTTGCCACACGCAAAATATACTGGGTGGAGCAGTCCATCATCTTCGTCCCGTTGTAGAAGAACGGCTCCGTACCCGTACTTCGAAGCGTCTGTGTGAAGCTCTGTCTCAGCTGTAGTTCGATATAATTTAAGTACCGGCTGTTTACTCAGATCTGTCTTCAGCGTTTCAAAAGCTTTCTTTTCGAGTTCCCCAAATGTGAATTGGACATCCGTGCGCAGAAGATTTGAGAGGGGCCTTGCGATTCTTGAGTAGTCAGGAATAAACTTTCTGAAATATCCAGTCAGACCAAGAAACGCCTGTACCTGTCGGACGTTATTGGGTTCCGCGAAACGCCTAACCGCTTCGGTCTTTCGCTCTGAAGGCTGAACAGTTCCGTCCTGGATTATATGGCCCAAGAATTTAACGCGTTTTCTCAAAAAACAACACTTTTTCCAATTTATGTTGAGTCCAGCTCTACTCGCTACTTCGAGCACTCTCTTCAATCTTTCCAGTCCACTTTCGTATGTATCTGAAAGCACGATCAGATCGTCCATATATGCGAGTACCGTCCCGTCGCGCATAGCGTCGCGAAAAATTGCGTTTATGTATCGCTGGAATACCGAGGGTGAATTGCATAACCCAAAGGGAACACGCAAGAACTCGTATTGTCCATCAGGGACGATGAACGCGGTAAACTTAATACTGGCGGGATCTACCGGCACATGGAAGAAGCCATTCTTTAGATCGAGCGTGCTAAAAACCTTTGCGCCTTGTAATCGGTCCAACTGGTCTTCGATCAGTGGTAATGGATATCGATCTCGGACAATCTTTTTATTGAGAAGTCGATAGTCAACGCACAATCGATACGTCCCGTCTCTTTTTTTTACCAATACCACTGGACTGGCGTAATCCGACGACGAGGGTCTCACAATACCTTGATCCATCCATTCCTTGATCTGATCGTTGACAATTTCTCTCTCATTAATCGCTAGACGTCTTGCCTTCTGGTAGATTGCTTCATTGTCTTTTAATACGAGCCTCATACTCACGCTCGTTTCAGCGATCTTTTCAGGATTGTAGCTGTCAACCCACGTCATCAGTTTTTGCTTTAAATCCGGGTCTTGGATGTGTGAAAGATCGACTTTCGGCACATCCTCTTTATCGAGTACGTCGATTTGGAAAATTTCAGGTAAGTCCTTATCTTCGTCGTCGGGTTCGATGCAGATCTGGCCTCTCTTTGAGTGAAAATTCCTCAGCTCCAGGAAATCCGAGCCAATCAACAATTTTTGTTGAGATATGTCGTCCGCGACAACTCGTATGCAAATGGGAAAGTTACAGTCGTCTATTTCAACTTTTGTCTCGAATTCCCACAATGCCGTATGGGATGGCGACCCCACGCCTGTGAAGCGCACGTTCGTCGGGCGTAGTGGGGGAGCACCGATTCCTGCGTATTCGTCTTTACGCATAATCGTCAAGTCACTACCGGTATCGATGAGAGCGTGGACCTCTTTGTCAAAGAGTCGTACCGTTTTCGCATATGTTTTACGCGAACTTTGCGTCACGGCACATGTTTCTTTCACAATCTCGTTCCTCTTTTCACATTTCGGAGCAATGTGTCCGTGTTCGCCGCAACGGAAGCATTTGGGACCTAGTTTCTTGTTGGGACAAATCGCACTCATATGATCCGGCGAGCCACAGTTAAAGCAGTTTTTCCGATTTATCTTTTCCTTTTCGCCGTTTGAGTTGTTTTTTCCACTCATTTGGTCCCTTCCCCCATGTACTGGCTTGATCGACGTGACGCTCCGATTTCCTTGTGGATTTGAACTGACCCATGGTTGTTCTTGTAGCATTATCTTATCGAACGCGTCGATTAGAGATTCTTTAGTAGTAAAACACTGCATGCGTGCTTGGTTGCAAAGTGCTCGATCAGGAATTCCCTCAATTAAAAACTCTAGCATGTCTGTTTTATCAATCGGCACACGGTTCCCGATTATGATCTTGTCATGTGCGTATTCGCGGAAAGACTCACCGCTTTTCCAGACTCGTGACTCGAATTTCTTTCGGAGGTCGATCTTGTTCTGTTTCGGGCGGAACATCTGCGCCAATTCGGTCATCAATTCGTCGAAGCTCATGGATAAATGTTCGGCTCGCGAGTGTAACCACTCAAACGCTTTTTTCTTTAGTTTCATAACGATTAGCGTCTTTGCTGCATCGTCTGGCAGAACGTACGTCATCTTCATGAACTTCATCTGTCTTTCCCACACGTCGAAATTATCGGGTGTCCCATCGAACTCGCTGACCAGTTCTGCGATCATCTTCAGATTCATATTTAAAGCGAAGCCGCGTGACGTCGCTGTTCCGCCTTCTTCTTCGCAACTGGCTTGAGCCTCTGATTCGTCGCATTCGACACGTCCTTCTCGCATTCCACGTTCATTATTTTCTATACGAGCGTGTTCGTTTCGTCGTAGCATTTCTATCTCACGACGAGCGAGTTGGAGTTCTCGTTCCGTCAGTTCTTTTTCTCGTCTGTTCAGCGCTATTTCGTGTTCATACCTGACAGACTCAAATTCTCTTTCCCGATCGGTGAGATCTCGTTCACGTCCGACAGACTCGTCATTTTTCGTATGCGACCATGATGCTCTCTCGTTTCCCGTGGATTCGGTTGGCTGTTCTATGTCTGTGCAATTCCTCATCCAATTACCCGTCGGGTCATTTTCATTTAATCGGGCAATGAAGTTGGCTTTCGTTCCTCCGGCAGCTAATCCGTATGTTTTCGCTTTAGCTCTCAGTTCACTCGCGGAAAAATCCGCGGCTTCGGACATCTTCTTAATGAAGCAACGTCGATTTTCTCAAACTTCGCGTCACTTGATTTTGACGTCTTTATCTCTTTTCCTTCTTTATTCGTCTTTTCGTCTTTCTTCTTTATTCGTCTTTTCGTCTTTCTTCTTTATTCGTTTTTTCGTCTTTATCAAATAGAATCTCGTTTTCGTTCTTCGCCTACGATCCCGGACGAGCCCCCAATTGTAGTATAATTTATTAATCAATGCTGTTTTTACAAGAAACGCATACATTGAAAAACAAAAAAAAGATCGTAGGAGAACGAAATAGATGCTTTTGATCCTTTTTGCGTCGTCTGTTGACTCCCTCTTCTGTTGTCCACTTTTTTGGGTTGCTAAGCCCCTTTTTTTTCTCTTTTCTTTATTTCATAGCCTTCCTGATTCTTCACGATCTCTCGTTCAAATTTTATTGATCCGTCGAAATTCCACACACATATATATATATATATATATATATATATATATATATATATATATATATATATATATATATATATATATATATATATCATTCGGACGATCCATTTTCGTTTCTTTTGTCTCAAAAAAGTAATTATGATGAAGTTTGCATCGTTGGAATGCAACCAAGAGTTCCATGAGATTAAGTTCCACAACCCAAATTTGTAAAACAAAAACATTTTAAGTTATAGCGATAATTGAAAAAAACCTTTGGCATTGCGCTCCAACGGTGCAAACTTCAAGACCATGCGACGAAATGATTTCGAAGTTTGCATCGTTGGAATGCAACGAATTTTTTTTCTCTAATTGCAATTTTTATTTGCGGTTTAAAGCTACCATATATTTTTTTCAAGATCCTCTTTAGAGACCTACAGCTTAACTTTATCAAGAAGTAAAAAAAAATTTCGTCGTATCCTATGATGCAAATTTCAACAGCATAAGAACGACAATGGGAAACAAAACAGGGGAGATTTTTTTTTCTTGATTGTAAAACACCCCAGATAAATATAATGTGACGAAGATTTCTTTCTCGTATCGAACATATAAATCGAGGACTGCACTGGGCTCGTTATCCCTCTCCCTCCCTTTCCTTCCATCCCTTCCTGCCTCTCTCTCTCTCTCCCTCCTTCTCTTTTTCCTCACTCTTCGTTCCAGATTTTTTTTTCACTTTTTTTTATAAAGTGCAGAATTTACTGCACTTTATAAAAAAAAATTTGGCGAGTCGTCTTCGGAGGACTGGTCATTCGGATAAAATGAAATTTACTTTCGGTAATCCGTCCGCTCGCCCGCTCCATTTACGTTTACGATTTGAAGATTTCCTGCACTTTGGACAGCGCAAAGGATATCCGAACCGTGCCTTGGGTTTAAAATAAAAAGAAAAAAATGTTCACTAATCGCTCGTAAAGTTTGCCGCGAGGACGGACCAGGGTATCAGCGAGTGAGAGGAATGAGCATATTCGAATGCAAGAGAGGCCTGTGACGCCAGCGGGCGATCCCCGTAATTACGCTCCCGTAAAATACGTCCGGAGCCAAAAATTTAGGGGTGTGGAGGAACTTATCCATCTTGGTCCCTCGCTCACTCTTTTTCTCTCCTCGTCTCGCGCACGCTGTTCGCGGAGCACGTTGGGTATGAAGATTCACTATATATACATGGTTGGAACATGCTGTCCGCCGATTTTATAGGTGCGTATATCCAGACGCATAAATCGAAGGGCTCGCAACGCGAAAAACGGCGTAACCAACGCAATGTTGGGTAAAAAATGTTGCGCGGCTTACCATACCTTTTCCTTTGCAATTGTAATCTCGCAATATCGCGTTATATAGGTATATACATATATAGATACATATGTTCATATATACATATATAGATACATATATACATATATAGATACATATATACACATATAGATACATATATACACATATAGAGACATATATACATACACATACAGGGTGTTAGGATGGTCGATGCAAAGCCTTAAGGGGGTGATAGGTCACCCCGTTAGGAACATATCTAACCTGAGTTACCTTAGTCCAAAGTCCAAGGATTTCGAGTTATCATGGTAAGTGTGATTTTTGGTAAATTTCCCAAAATTAGGTACCAACTCGTTCATAATGTAACAAACAGACAATAATTCGTAACTTAAATCTTATTTGCGTCTCAGCTTAATGTCTATTCAATCGACAAACACCAATACAATCATCTGTATCCACACAACAAACTAAATGGGACGTGTTGAATAATTAAACACTTGTCAAAAAATAAAAATATCTCTTATGTGAAAACTATTTTTTTAAAAATAGCATTAAGGGACTATGCCAGTGTGACACTTCCAAAAAATCGGGGTTTTTTGCCTTTTTCGACAGTTTATACTTTCAAGAATATCAATATCATTTATATCATTTTATCTTGCAAAAATCGATAGTTAAATATTTAGACGCGTTTTTCTCGAAATGAGATTTTTTCAAATTTGCTGACATGGTAACTCAAAGAGAAATTATCCGATTGACTTGAAATTTGAACTGAGTACTCTTGAATATATTTACTCTACAATGACGTAGGATATTTTTGATTTGGCATTGAAAAAACCACTATTTTATAGGCAAGAGAAGTGTTTTTTTCATAACTACGCCATTTTGTTAGATTTGGATATTTTTCGAAAATCCTACATCATTGTACAGGAAATACCTTCCAGTTTAACGACATTTTTTCCTTTCTCGGTTTCAGCTACTCAATCAGCCGAAATCATGCAGCAGTGGACGAACTTTTTTTTGGCGCCTCCGAAGGCAACATTTTTCTATGAAAAAATTATGTAATATAGGTCAAATATAGCCAAATATATTCTTAATTTTCCGAAACATTTAATTGAGTATTTTTCTTCCAAAAAATTCCCGAGAATCACCCAAATATTCAGCGTTCACACTGGTATAACCTCTTAATATAAGAGGTAAACGAGTTAGTACCTAATTTTGGGAAATTATCCAAAATTCACACTCACCATGATAACTCGAACTTAAGGCTTTGCATCGACCTTCCCAACACCCTGTATAGTTATAATCGAAATCAAAGTCAATTGGTCATTTTCGTTCCGTTCGCCACTCGCAAATAATATAAGTCAAAACCTGACACAAAATTGATTTACATAAAGTGAAAGGCCTCCAACAGGGAGCCAATACATCCCTATTGGATCTTCATCCATACCCTCTCTATGAATCAGTTTTTGTCTGATGTTATCTAAGAGTGCCAAAGGCACATAATCGGCCAATTCAACGTAGAAAAATAAGACGCGGATAAATACCCTTTTGCTTTTCGTTGCGCGTCATGCGCGAAGTGACCGTGTGTGCCTTTCCATCGTCGAATATCATATCCTTTCTAAATCGAAATACGCGCGCGTACAGCGCTCGTAACCGGACGCGCATATGGACCCGGTGCATTACTGCATCGCGCACGCACGCACGCACCTTTCATAATAATATATCTCGTGTGTCAATGACATGAATTATCCCGGCCTGATATTATATGTACCATTCGGTGTCCGCGAGGGTGACGCGGAAAGCGGGGTAGCTGGGGCAAAAGGGCGCGTGGGTGTCGATACTTGCGGTCGCGTATACCCGTATAGGAGGCGAGAATTGTTGAGCAGTGGACAGTGACCGTGCGTTATTATACACTTGGCTGGTGTTTAACGCGTTAATGCGCTTCGCTCTCTCAGGTGGAAATCGACTACACACACACACACACACACAGGCACACACACGCACGCACCCACGCACGCACACGCACACACGCACGCACGCGCACACACACACACACGCGCACGCACGCACGCACGCACGCACACACACGCATACACACGCACGCACGCGCACACACACACACACACACGCACGCACGCATGCACGCACGCACGCACGCACACACGCACGCACGCACGCATACGCGCACACACTCGCACACTCGCACACTCGCACACACGAACACACGAACACACACACACACACACGCGCACGCACACGCACACGCGCACGCACACACACACACACAAACACACACACGCACACGCGCGCACACACACGCGCACGCACACACACACACACAAACACACACACGCACACGCGCGCACACACACACAAACACACGCACGCACGCACACGCGCGCGCGCGCGCACTCACACACACACACACGCGCGCGCACACGCGCACACACACACACACACACGCACGCACGCACGCACGCACACACACACACACACACGCACGCACACGCACGCGCGCGCGCGCGCGCGCGCGCACACACACACACACACACACACACACACACACACACACACATACACGCGCATACGCACGCGCACACGGACTGTGCCTGGAAAGTACTTTGAATTTGGATGATGATAAAAAGGATTTTCGAGACAAAAAACATCCCGGGGCTGTATGTGTCTCCGGTTGCACTAAAATGCATCTCGTTTAGGTTTGTTTGGGTTCCGCCCGAGCAAAGCCAAACAAAATCACGAATTTTTGTCATTTTTTTGGCTAAGCCAAGCACATCTCCCTCTCCCTTTATGTCTCACTCTAAGGGAGATCACCACTGTAACTGCGGATATTCCACCGTTTTCTTTGGAATTTTTCTCATATTCTTATTACTTATTTTCTTCTTAATCTTTTTTCTTATATTTATAATTGCATAATGAATGTATTGTTGTAAAAAACTATTGAAACCTTTAAACTTTGGGCAAGTAAGCATGTTATTTCAAATTCTTTCGGGTCGAAATGACCCACACTCAGAAAAAGATTTATTAAGGACGTAGAAGTTTGTCTCCCGGCGAATAAGTTTTCCTATTCGTACGTCGGCCTACTACGATTTTATGAACAACTAAGAAATTTTTTTATTCAAGTTTATGTAAGTTTAGGAAGAATTTTTCTTAACATCTAATAGGATATATAAGTTAGACGAAATAGGTGTTTTATATCCGACAGAGTTTTTCTTAACATCTACTAGGATTCTTCATAATCCCCCAGCTGGTTTTTTTTTCGAAGAATTGTGTAATTTCGTCCGTCATTATTTTCTCACTGGAACGTTTTTTTTTTCTCATTTTCTATTCTTACTTACACTTAAATCATTTCTCACTTTCGAGGTTCTCACTTCTGAAACGCAGCACTGACACTCGTGCCAAAAGCATTGGCATAGGAAGAAGCTACATGGTAAGCCTATGCGTGAGCTACATCTGACAAGCGGCCTACTAAAGTAGTATTTTATTTGATTTGAGGAAATACTTATTCAAATTTTCTATTTTAAATATGACTTTAAATTGATATGAAAAAACGGCACGTAAAAAAAAACATATTTAGTGACGCCGAATAAATGCTGTCGTTACAATCACATAAAAACTGTCTCCGTACGAGGAAACATTTATTAATTTCTAATAAATTATATTCTGTGCCAATTTATTAGAACACAATAAATCTTTTTCCTGAGTACAGTGTGTCAAAACCGTGGCCAAAGGAAGGGTTAACTAGCTCAATAATCATTTAAAAATGAATTGTTTTGGAAAAAGAGCATCTGATTACTAACCAACGTGGTTTTGCCAAACCTGAACAAATTCTGTTGAGCAATGACAGGCGGTCTTTTTTCAAAACAATAAACAGTTGTTTGTTTTGAATTAAGTAAGTGGGTATTCTTGGTGTATTTTTTTTGTGCGATTATCGGCGGGGTAAAGTTAATTCGGCGAAAAAAGGCATGTTTTTAAGATTTTTTTTTTGGCGTAACGAATAGTGTTCGTTTATTGAAAAATTTACATATAATAAAGTAACATTTGAACAACATTCTCCTAAATTTGCATTGCAAAATATTCAAAATTGAGCGAGTGAAAATTAAACCCCGGAGGCGCCTCGAAAAAAAGTTGGTTTGCGGTGTGCACCATAACTCGCAACAGAATCATTTGAAACAAAAAAATCAAAATGCGTTTGTTAAAGGAGATGTTTCTCGAGGTAATGACGGGAGGATTTTTTTTCTTTCGATTTTTCGATTTTTCCTAGCACTTGGGAGAAAAAAACCCGATTTTCGCTAAAAAAAATCGGCTAATTTGTTGTTGAAAAATTAGTAATTATTGAAAAAAAACAAAAAAGCTCTCGACAATACCTGGTGAATTATGTGAAGAAGTACTGTGCAAAATTTCAAAGCGATTGGTCCAGTAGATTTTGAGTTATCGTGCACACGGACTTCAAATATGACAAGTCTCAGAAAAACGGTTTGAAAAACGCAAAAGAGAAGAGAACGGCATGGAGCAATAGACGCTCAAATACTCATAACTTCGTCAATTTTGCTCCGATCGACTTGAAATTTTAACACAATATTCTTGACATATTGTGCATTCATTAAAAAAATGAAAAAAAAAAGAAAAAAAATGTAAATACTTTACCCCGCCCTTATGCTTGAGTATGAATTGTCGGAATTATGCGTGCCGAATATACATATATACATCTATATACATATATATATATCTATAGATGACAAAACGATAATCAAAGATGTGGAACAACCTGCGCGCAATTTCAGCACACGCGTACATACCACCCTGATCTCCTTTGCCTCTCCGGTAATTGGTGTTTGCACGAAGAAATAAGACTGTGTATATATATATACACACATGCGTGTATGAAAAATGGAGAATAGCACACACGCGTGGTCGTCGTCTCGTCGTCGTTGTTAGTTGAGCCACTTGTACAAGTGGCGTGTGCTCACATACGAATATGCGACATGGACAAGATTACGAGAGAGAGAAGAGAAAGAGGAGAGAGAGAGGAGAGAGTGGAGAGAGAGAGAGAGAGAGAGAGAGAGAGAGAGAGAGAGAGAGATCAGCAGTCTCTCGTGTACACACGTTCGACTACTTTACTGCCTTCATACCTGTATTCTGAGCTCATGCATGCACATAATATAATCTTACGTGGCTCTCTCTTCTTCGACCAGCAGAGAGAGAGAGAGAGAGAGAGAGAGAGAGAACAAGAAATGAACGTTATACACCGACATTCCAGTCTGCCCACATCTCTCGGCAGGTAGCCTCACTCCTTGAATACCTCCTTGCGCTACCGCTCGAGCAAATCCGCGAGCTTTTATATTAGTAGCAGCAGCATAGTCACCAAAGAGACAGAGAGAGAGAGAAAGAGGGAGAGAGTGAGACACGCAAAACCAAAGTTAATGGCGCGTAATCGAGAGTCTCGCGTGGGCGCGATTCACCCGCAATCTTATATACATATATAGTGCCTCCTCCCTTCGATCGTCGCGTACGTTCGATTTAGCGGTACGCGAAACTTACCCGCTGCATCCCGCGATTTCGCGAATGAAAAAATATATCCAATATAACTTCCGTACCTTAGGTGAATCAACAATTTTATTTATTCACTTATGACTTTTTCCATGGGAAAAAATGAATTTTTCGTATATATTTTTTTCTTGTCTGCTGTTTAAAATTGGAAATAAATCGATAAAGTTGTCCGAGTCGGGCAATTTTTTTATTTTTATTTTTCACGTCTCCGCAAAATTTCTGCTTACAGTATACGAGACGAGTGAAATTTGAACTGTGCCGTTTTCGCGAACGTCAGGACATTAAAACGAACAGTCAGCGTGACAGGAACGGAGCTCGATTATTTTTACGTATATTCATGACTAGGTTCCGCCCGCGGCTTTGCCCGCGTTAATGCACGCAAGGAATACGATTTTTCATACAAACTTTTACACCTCATTTCACCCCTTGGGAGTTTATTTTCGAAAAATCCTGGTTTAGTGCACTTCTAGAACTTCCAATAAACATATCTTTCAAATTTCATGTTTCTATCTTCCACGGTTTAGGTTGTACGTTGTCTATGTGTCAGTCTGGTATTCGGTCAGTCAGTCAGTCAGTTATCGTCCCGTAAAAGAGACGCAAACCCAGCACTTTTTAGCGTAGAACATGAATTTTCTGTTATCCTCCAAGTTAAATGTATTTAAAATCACTTTCCTGCATATAGATATGAAGAGCAAGCGAACAAAATCGGACCTGTCGAACTTGTTCCCACACTACCTCAATTTTTCCGTGTCGTTCAAGCACACCTCTATTAGCTCCCGAAATATTTTTATTTAAATCCGGCTTTAAACGCCACAAAATTGGTTAGAAACTACTTTTTCGGTTGAACAGGCAGTTTTTGGGCATGCAAAAAAAAGTCGATCTATTGTGGACGAGTCCGGATTGGTTTGCCTGCTTCTCACATATATATATATATATATACGAGGGTGGGGTGAAAAGTTTCCGGCCTGACCAAGAAAAACGATGTTTAAAATTTTTTTTTGCTTTTTTTTTCAACATAATCTCCATCAACACTGATACATTTCTCATAACGGTGTTCTAATTTAGTTAAACCAGTTTTAAACGTAGATTCGTCAAGCTCCTCAAAATACTGATTTACAGCTTCGATAACTTCTTCGTTGCTCTTAAATCTTTTTCCGCCAAGCCATTTTTTGAGGTTAGGAAACAGGTAACAGTCGCTGGGGGCTCAGTTTGGAGAGTAGGGAGGATGCGGCATCAATTCAAACTTCAATTCGTGGATTTTGGACATGGCAACAATCGACGAATGCGCTGGTGCGTTATCGTGATGAAACAAAACTTTTTTCTTCGCCAAATGAGGTCGTTTAATTTGCACCTCGTGCTTCAAACGTTGCAATAACTCTGCGTAGTATTGACCAGTGATAGTCTTACCCTTTTCAAGGTAATCAATGTATATAATTGCTCTCGCATCCCAAAAAACAGTAGCCATAACCTTGTTTGCCGATAAAATTGTTTTTGCCTTCTTTGGGGTTGCTTCCCCTTTTCCAACCCACTGTTTTGACTGTTCTTTATTTTCAGGAGTGTAGTGGTGGACCCATGTCTCATCAACAGTTTTGAATCGATGCAAAAATTCGTTTAGATTGCGCCTATACAGCGCCAAATTGTCGGTAGAAATGGTTTTTCGAAGCAGTTTTTGGTCAAGCGATAGCAAACGCGGCACCCACCTTGCACACAGCTTTTCCATGTTCAAATGGTTGTGCAAAATATTTCGCACACGTTCAGCTGACATCCTACAGGTCTCAGCTATCTCATGCATTTTCAACCTGCGGTCTTCCAACACTATTTTATGGATTTTTTCAATCATCTCTGAAGTTGTGACTTTAACGGGCCGTCCTGAGGGAGGCTCGTCAGAGGTGCTCACACGACCCATTTTAAATTCAGAAACCCACTGCTTAAGAGTTGAATATGATGGGAAGGAGTCTCCTAGTGCTGAATCCATCTCTTCTTTTAATTGTTTTGGTGTAAAACCTTTCAAATGGAAGTATTTGATGACAGCACGTTTTTCCAATTTTTCCATTTTTACGAAAACAACGGAAGCGTCTCGCGCAATGTGCTCTCAAACGCAAACTAACGTAGCGATTGGACTGAAACTGTACATACAAGCTCGGTAGGAATGGTACTGTAGGACGCCGCTCCAAAACTAGACCTAGTGGCACCATCTCTTGGTCAGGCCGGAAACTTTTCACCCCACCCTCGTATATATATATATATATATAATTTCAAAAAAGTAAACCCAAAATGATTGTGTGAAACTTTTTACTCTCTTAGTAGTTTTACGAAAGCCCAGTAGTTCGAGAGTTAGGCTACATTTTATAAATATGGTCGTTTTTTGCAAAAAGTTGAATATATATGCGAAAAAAAATCGTACGAAACTTTTTCAAAAACGAAATTGAAGCTTGTACTCCCCGCTTTAAGTTTTTCACGGGGAAAACGGTTAACATTTTTTTTCACGAGTCGTGCACTAACATTTCAACCCCAAAAAAGCCAAAAAACGACCATCTTTAAAAGTGTATACCAGGTTAACAGAAAATCGTCAAATTTTTTTTTTAACAATGCTAAATGAAGCTAAATATGTCCCTTTTGAAACACCGCTTGGTAAATTTAAATATCGTCATTTTTTAAAGAACGATGTGGCTTCTTGTGTGGCTCGGAACCGGGGCGAGTGTTTCCAAATTTTCGGACGGTAGTGTATACATAAATGTTAATAAAGTATACTTTTTAATTGAACTTGACTGCGCGATCGTTAGCAGCGCTCTCCTTCCTGAGAGAGCGCGGAAACTCTATATCAAACCTGCGGCTATCCGATTAAGGGGCCAGTCCACTTTAGAGCCACGAAAAAAGGCTATTGTCGCGATTTTTTTTGAGGATTTTTAAAAAGATATGAATACAAAAGTTCTTGGACTTCATAAATGAAGTCTTGAAGCACATTTAAAAAAATTTAATTTTTTAAAATTCATTTTTAAGTACAAAAACTATAGTTTAACGTAACGCCTCAAAAATAAGTGGGCTAGGTAGCTCCATCACAATTCGGCAACGGCTTGTCTGAAACAAAAAATCAAAGTCCGTTAGATTCAGTATGACACCAGCTACAAAATGACCCTAGGATATAAAGTTTTATCAAAAAACAAAAAAATGGCACATATAAAACGAAAAAAAGTTAAAAAACGAGTTTTTGGGCACTTTCTCGCAAAAAAACAGAGAAAAAATGAAAATTTTAAAACCATCGAGGGTCATCTTGTTGCGAATCATGTTTACAATATGTGGTTCAAATTTCAGGAGAATCGGTTTATTAGTTTTAGAGATACGTTAGAGCTAGATTTTGAAAACGTTGTTTCGAGAAAAACGCGTTTGAAGTTTATACTATGAAAAACTCTTACCTAAACTCAATTGGCAATTCCTGCACCGTACAAAATCCCTTCTGATTGCTCATCATCGTCGATTTCTTCAAGTCTTGCTTGAAATTTGGTCTTCCAGCGAAATTTGGAGTGTATTCTGAGGTATAAAAAAAAAAAAAATTCTGAAAATTTCATGCCCGTCAACGCAATGGTTTTTAGAAAAATGAATTTTTTAAAAATATATTTAAAAAAAAAATTCCGGAAACGGTACAGTGGATTGATTTGATTTTTTTTTGTACTCGTTCTGATCAAACGTGTTACGAAATAAAATTATAGAACATCTTGCGAAAGATTAAGGTTTGGAAAAAAAATAATGTTCCGTGTTTTATTATTTTTTACTATAATCCACTTGAGGTACAATAGCGAACATTTTTTCATATAATCTTTGGGCACCTTATTAGATTACATAATTTTTTCAAAATGATCGGTTCGGTACGCCACAGTGAAAAAAAAAAGAAACACTTTATTGATATATTTTAGTTATATAGATATATAACAAAAATATATCAATAAAGTCTGTTTCTTTTTTTTTTTCACTGTGGCGTACCAAAACGATCATTTTGAAAAAATTATATAATCTAATAAGGTGCCCAAAGAGCATATGAAAAAAATTTCGTTATTGTACACCAAGTGAATTATAGCAAAAAAATTAATAAAACAAGGAACATTATTTTTTTTTAAACCTTAATCTTTCACAAGGGGTTCTATAATTTTATTTCATAACACGTTTGATCGTGACAAGTACCAACAAAAAATCTAATCGATCCACTGAAGCGTTTCCGAAATTTTTATTTTTTTTATTAAAAAAAAATTCATTTTTCCAAAACCATTGCGTTGACGGGGATGAAATTTTCAGATTTTTTTTTTTTTTTATACCTCAGAATATACTCCTAATTTCGCTGGAGAAAATGCGGGCCAATTTTTCCCTACTTACCCGGCTA
>OZ023323.1:15562655-15625155 GCA_964007375.1 Ophion obscuratus
GGTTTGCTGATACGAGGCCAATGTTCGGCCAAATATAGACTCACTAATCATTGGCTTGTCGATACGAGGCCGATGTTTGGCGAAGTATAGACTCGCCAATCATTGGTTTGCCGATACGCGGCCAATGTTCGGCCAAACGTAGACTCGCTAATCATTGGCTTGTCGATACGAGGCCGATGTTTGGCGAAGTACAGACCGGCCAATCATTGGTTTGCCAATACGAGGCCAATGTTCGGCCAAGTAGAGACTTGTTCATTATTGGTTTATTGATATGAGGCCGATGTTTGGCGAAGTGTAGACTCGCCAATCATTGATTTGCCGATACGAGGACAATGTTCGGCCAAATATAGGCTCTCCAATCATTGGCTTATCGATACGAGGTCGATGTTTGGCGAAGTATAGACTCGCCAATTATGTTTTTGCCGATACGAGGCCAATGTTCGGCCGAGTAACGCATGATCGAACCGCAATTCGTATATTGACGATTCATTGTTTCGCGTTGAAGTCATTGAAAGACGAGATAAATACTTTTTATGAGTCCATTGGACATTATTCTTAACAAATATACTACCAAATCAATGCACTCATTGTTGGCCAATTCTCGAACGAGTTCATACGCGATATTCTGCCGATTTTTATGAACCATCCTACACTGACAGAAAAATTCTATTAATATTAACTAACCGCGTCTATTTATTTTTTATCTGAATTAACTAGATTTGTCGTGAAATCAAATTTTTCTTATTGCATTCCATTATTGGAATTATTCATTTTGAATATATTTATTTATTCAAATTAAACTTGAACTAATGAACTAATGGTCTGTCTTTATTGCAACACACATATTAACGGGTTGTGGGGGTAGAGAAGGTGGAGAGAGAGGAATTATATATATAGGTTAGGTTTGAAAATTCTATAACATGTCATTCGATAACACTCTCTAATTATCACAATGATATTAACTAATTGATATATTTGATGTGATACAAATAACGATGAGAATCCATTTAGTATCTTATGCCATATCTGCGATTCAAATGTTACAAGCTCTCGGTAGCATAGGGGCAGCGTGTTTGGCTATGAGTAGGGAAGAGTTCAAGGTTCGAGCCTCATATGGGTGAAATATTTTCTTCGAACTAATCATTTCGAAAGACCAGGTAATGACGAATTACAATACAAAAATAATTAATTTTTTTTTGGCAGTGCAGGACCAATTTTGGTGATCTATATTGGGTCACAATTATCCGCCAAGACTCGGTTGATAATCGGGCCAAGCTCGAGTGCCAATAATGGCAATCTTGAGGGGGCTTATTGTTGGCCGATTCTCGAATGAATTCCTACGCGATGGTCGGCCGATTCTCATAAGCCATTCTAGGGCCAATATTGATTGCGAATATCGGGCCGCTCTTATCATCCAAGGCTCGGTCGATGATCGGGCCAAGCTCGAGTGCCAATGTTGGCAAGCTTGGCGTCGAGCATCGGCCAATCATTGGCCACTACCGATCACCCTACATGGGGCGCGCTCGGAGACTCCCCGCAAAAATAGTTCGAAAAACACGTTAAAACTGTTTTTTTTTTTCGGCTATAAACGAATGTGCATCATATTTTTTATGGTTCAAAGGATTTTTTAAACGTGTGTCGAAAAAACGATTTTCCGAAAGTTTTACAGTGGCGTCCTCCCTTAAGGGGGGGACTCCTACGAGTGCGGCTGCGCGACTATCGTGATTAGGTTTAACATTGGCTGTCCACTATTGAACGTTCGAGCACATGAACACACACAGGTATTGCTCGTAAAGTGGCTAAAATGTGTGACAGGTAGATAGGAAGAGAGTGAGAGAGAGAGAGAGAGAGAGAGAGAGAGAGAGAGAGAGAGAGGGCAGACAAAACCAGGGCAGACAGTGCCTCCATTATGAGTTTTTTTCTTTTTCTTTTCTTATCCTCACTCCTCTGCAGCATACAGTTCCTCTTTGCTGGGGTTTCAACGAGCACACCTGTGTCCACAATTCGCCCGTTCCATTTTATATAAAAATTCCAGCTGCGTCTCTCATATTATATATATATATATATATATATATATATATATATATACAGTCGAACACACATCAGGTAAAAAAAAGTATTTCTGCACTTCACTTGTTTTCTGTGTGTTTTCCGGAGATTTCCATTAGCATGAATTATTTACATTAAATATAAGCTGTCAAGTTGAACAATCGACAAAAATATTCTTCGTTTTTTCCTGAAGAGGTATTTCAGAAAAACGAAGTGTGCCAATATTTATTTTCAACTCACTCACGTTGTCTTATTAAATTACTGGATTAAAAAAGAGAAGTTCTTTTGTAAATCTTTGCACTGCTCTTACTTTCATGATTGCGATAAAAGAATTAATAGTAATAAATTAAGAATTAATAATAGAATTAAGTTTTTATTGTTATTATTCTCCTTCATTAGTATGAATTCATTATTATAATAAGTAATTCATTATTATAAATAATAATGAATTATTAAAAAAAAATGATCGATGGAAAAATTATTATAGATGTACTCATTTTTTTTTTAATCAGAGAATGGTCCCGAATCTCTACATCACGATGACAGTGGTCATTACTCCGTATAATTTTCCGTTAATTCCAAATTCGAGTCTGCCCGTTTCGAACACAGTGCCCATCCCTGCACTGCAAAATGCTGCTCGCTCTAACTGCGGATTTGAGTGGCACGCAAACACATGAAAAAGGGGCGAGGGGGGGGGGGGGGGGGTACAGAGCATCGAAAGGAAAGAATATTGACGAGGCCGCCTTTACGAGAGGGGCCCCCGGGAGAGTATGGTCCACGCGGTTTATAATTTGTAGTCAGCCTCGGAGAGGGTGTACGTATACGACTGAAAAGAGTCTAAGAGAGAGAGAGAGAGAGAGAGAGAGAGAGAGAGAGAGAGAAATCATAATTGTGCGCACATGTTCAACCAACTGCAGGGTATATGGCGTCTTCTCTTTCATTTATGCTTCACCTATAAACACATTACGTCTGCGTGTGGCCCTGTAGTTTGAAACGACACAGGAGGGGAGGGGGCTGAATTTCCAGTGATGATGTACACTAAATAACGATTGCACTATAATTTTTATAATTAACCGTAATTCTTCGTCAACTGAACCTTAATTTTACTGCACTTTTACGATATATATATATATACACACACACACGAGGGTGGGGTGAAAAGTTTCCGGCCTGACCAAGAAAAACGATGTCTAAACATTTTTTTTGTTTTATTTTTCAACATAATCTCCATCAACACTGATACATTTCTCATAACGGTGCTCTAATTTAGTTATACCAGTTTTAAACGTAGGTTCGTCAAGCTCCTCAAAATACTGATTTACAGCTTCGATAACTTCTTCGTTGCTCTTAAATCTTTTTCCGCCAAGCCATTTTTTGAGGTTAGGAAACAGGTAATAGTCGCTGGGGGCTAAGTCTGGAGAGTAGGGAGGATGCGGCATCAATTCAAACTTCAATTCGTGGATTTTGGACATGGCAACAATCGACGAATGCGCTGGTGCGTTATCCTGATGAAACAAAACTTTTTTCTTCGCCAAATGAGGTCGTTTAATTTGCACCTCGTGCTTCAAACGTTGCAATAACTCTGCGTAGTATTGACCAGTGATAGTCTTACCCTTTTCAAGGTAATCAATATATATAATTCCTCTCGCATCCCAAAAAACAGTAGCCATAACCTTGTTTGCCGATAAAATTGTTTTTGCCTTCTTTGGGGTTGGTTCCCCTTTTCCAACCCACTGTTTTGACTGTTCTTTATTTTCAGGAGTGTAGTGGTGGACCCATGTCTCATCAAAAGTTATGAATCGATGCAAAAATTCGTTTGGATTACGCCTATACAGCGTCAAATTGTCGGTAGAAATGGTTTTTCGAAGCAGTTTTTGGTCGAGCGTTAGCAAACGCGGCACTCACCTTGCAGACAGCTTTTCCATGTTCAAATGGTTGTGCAAAATATTTCGCACACGTTCAGCTGACATCCTACAGGTCTCAGCTATCTCATGCACTTTCAACCTGCGGTCTTCCAACACTATTTTATGGATCTTTTCAATCATCTCTGAAGTTGTGACTTCAACGGGCCGTCCTGAGCGAGGCTCGTCAGAGGTGCTCACACGACCCATTTTAAATTCAGAAACCCACTGCTTAATAGTTGAATATGATGGGGAGGAGTCTCCTAGTGCTGAATCCATCTCTTCTTTTATTTGTTTTAGTGTAAAACCTTTCAAATGGAAGTATTTGATGACAGCACGTTTTTCCAATTTTTCCATTTTTACGAAAACAACGGAAGCGTCTCGCGCAATGTGCTCTCAAACGCAAACTAACGTAGCGATTGGGCTGAAACTATACATACAAGCTCGGTAGGAATGGTACTGTAGGACGCCGCTCCAAAACTAGACCTAGTGGCACCATCTCTTGGTCAGGCCGGAAACTTTTCACCCCGTCCTCGTATATATATATATATATAATTTAAATAACATGACGCCTTACACATTTCCACCAAAATGACTCCCTGATTATAATGAAACCAGAAAAAAATGCTGTGGTTCAAGTGTGCATTGTTAGGATGCAACGAAAATTCTTATCGATTTCTCATTTCCATTATTATCCAAACTTATATTTTGCAAATTTGTTGTAGATCGCTAAATAAGGATCCTAAAAAAATGTTTGTGTGATTTTCATAGCTCAAATCTGCCCTAGAACATTTAAGAAATTAAAATACAATCATCGTTGCTGTATTCACACGATGCAAAGTTCAACGTCATGCAAAATTAATACTCTCCCAAAACAATTAACGACGGTCAGAAAAATAATAAAGAACTCGACAATGGAAAAGTAATTGCAACAAACTCGAAACCAGCAAACTCAAAATGAAAAGAAAACCACATTTTGCACTGTTACTTTCCGAGGAAATTCTATGTAAGGGGTGTCTCAAAATGACCTAACATTTCAACTTATTAATAAAACCTATTGTTTATTTCGAAACCGCGAATATTTTCATTTTAATATAAGGTACAAAGATGGAGATTATGTGTGGAACACAATATCCGATACATGGCATAAAGGGCATGGACTTGGAAGACATATTCGTTCAACAAGATGGCGCAACCTGCCACACTGCGGGCGAAACAATGCAGATATTGCAGACGAAGTTTCATGGTGGTCCGCATTCACGCCAAATTACACTGAAAACAAATTATCGATCCAATATCATTGGCGTAATTGAATGAAATTTCGTTGATTCAATTGTGAAATTGTTTGTGTAAATAGTCGGATTTATTAGTCCAAACAAAACGCTATTGACTTTAATAACATGATAAAATTAAAAGTTTTTTTTTTCATTCAAAAGATATATTGTTAGCCGAGAACAATATATTATTGAAACTGACTAAAAAATTATCGCGAACAAATTATATAGTTTTGAATGCATTTTCTGCAACTAACAAAAAAGCGTTTCAATTCATAACATGAATATTGTTGATTCGAGTACACAAGAAAAATTGAATTTCGCTCGTGTGATTCAGATAAAATTTCTATTGAGTAAATATGTTATTTGATTTTTTTCACCATTTCCGATATTGATTTCCACGTACATTATTCGTTAAAATACAATTTTTTTATTTTTATTGAAAAATATAAAGCAAATGTCTGAATTGGTTAAAAAATTATGCGAAAATAAAATTTGTTTCTTGCGCATTTGTTTGAAAAAACGCAACCAAATCATGGCCGAGCGCCACCGAAATTATAGGTGCGAGGAAACCCGTAGTTCTCGGAGTAACCGCTAGAAGTCGCACGCGCGCTCGTTTCTCGTAAGCGTAGCGCGAACCGAAAATCTACTTAACCGCCGGAGAACCTCTAAAGAGTATCGCTTCTTGGCCTGTGGCTAAGATCAAAGTGTAGTATCTGTTCTTATCAGTTGAATATCTGATATTCTCTCCATAGATATTCCATTCGATATCTGATATTCTCTCCACTATTATCGTGGATGATCATTATAATGCTCACTTTTTATTTAAGATTTAAAACAAATTGAAAAACTTACGTCTCATGGCATATTCGTTTCGATGTAGTAAAGAAATAATCAATTCTATTGATTATATTTTCGTACGAAATAAAAAATCTTGTAGCAACCGCTTAATTATTTCATCCATACATCTACGGATTGTATATAGAATGATTTCAATAGAATATCATTTTATTTGAAGGACAATGCAGATATTCAGAGAATAAGAGATTTTCAATCAAAATAATATGTTATTTGAATCAATCACATTTTCCAATATTTTACAGTATTGTAACAATCTCTTGTATCGGTGGCACTTGGCGATCAGACATTCATTTGGATCACCCAATACATTTTTTTTATTCAATTGGTTTCTTTTTCGCAGTGTATTGTTAAAAAAATTCGTCAAAAGAGTGAACGTTTGCAAACAGGGACGAGGCGGCCATTTATCGGATATTGTGTCCGGCACATAACCTCCGTGTTTGTACCTTATATTAAAATTAAAATATTCGTACTCTTAAGATAAATAATACGTTTTATTAATGAATTAAAATGTCAGGTCATTTTCAGATACTCTATACATGCGTTTACCGCTCACGTCACGACTTCTCAACTTGTGTCTCCGGTCCGACAATAATTTCTAATATATAATCATTTTAATAGATCGAGATAGAGATCGAGATCGACATCGGCAGGATGGGATAAAAACAGCGAGAGAGGAGAGAGAGAGAGAGAGAGAGAGAGAGAGAGAGAGAGAGAGAGAGAGAGAGAGAGAGAGAGAGAGAGAGAGAGAGAGAGAGAGAGAGAGAGAGAGAGAGAGAGAGAGTGAGAGAGAGAGGGAGAGAGAGAGAGAGAGAGTGAGAGAGAGAGGGAGAGAGAGAAGCGACAGTAATAAAGCCATATCGAATACTCCGATAAGAGAACTCCCTCCAATTGGGAATATGCGAGAAGGCACATAGGATTGCGGGTTTATTAGAGGACGAATATGTTTATATGAATTTACCCGGGATCCGGTATTACAGATACGGTATTTTGCTCATAGAGCGTGCGTGGAACACGCGCCTCTTTTACTCTTGTATTTTCATTCTCGTCGATTCCTTTCGCGTTCACGTTTGTTCCATGTATTTTACACGCACGCACACACACAGATATATATATATATATATATACATACATACATACATACATACATACATACATACATACATACATACATACATACATACATACATACATATATGCATACGCTCTCGTGTTATACAGAATAATACGGGTACACGAGAGAATCTCCGGCGATCCGCGTAAGCTGGCAATTGAGTGTGAGCAAGCGTGCTTTCGCTCCTCACCCGCCAATATACACATGTATATAATACATATATAGTGCATAACGAGTGCACAAACGCACGTGCGTATTTATGTATTCCCGTGATACAAGGCAACGTACGTTGATATATATATATGTGTATGTGTGTGTTTGTGTGTGTGTGTGCATGTGTGGTCGCGTGTACATATATACGAAATGGTAATACCGGGCGCGAGAAGAGCGAACGATGCGGAGAGTGCACAACGAGGAGTAGGTATGCGCTCCGGTCGGTCCAGCATGCCGAGTGAGAGATAAAGGCCACAGCAAATGGTGCAGAGTGCGTATATAAACGCAAGCTCTCTTATTACTCGCTTCCCTATGCTTCTGGACGCTCGTTGTGCCGGTTCACGAAGGCGGGACTGAAAGACAATGCTCGTTATGCATTGTTCGATTGGGGCTATCTTATATGCACACACACACACACACACACACACACACACACACACACACACACACACACACACACACACACACACACACACACACACACACACACACACACACACACACACACACACACACACACACACGTACGATTTTTTGAAATTTTCATTTTTGATGGAATTGCGACCGTTTTGATTTAACATTCGTTTTTCGTTTGCGATTTCCGACGATTTGGAAATTCCGACGCTTTGGATTGCATACACAGTGCATAAAAAAGAAACGGTTCAACCAAATGAAAAACCCCTCGGTGGCGAACAAGAAAAATTATCGAAGAATATTGTATCCAAGCCGGGTAAGTAGGGAAAAATTGCCCTCGCATTTTCTCCAGCGAAATTAGGAGTATATTCTGAGGTATAAAAAAAAAAAAATTCTGAAATTTTCATCCCCGTCAACGCAATGGTTTTGGAATAATGAATTTTTTTTCTGAATAAAAAAATTAAAATTCCGGAAACGCTTCAGTAGATGGCTTCGATTTTTTTTTGGTATTTGTTACGATCAAACGTGTTACGAAATAAAATTATAGAACATCTTGCGAAAGATTAAGGTTTAAAAAAAAATAATGTTCCTTGTTTTATTTTTTTTTACTATAATCCACTTGGGGTACAATAACGAAATTTTCTTTCATATAATTTTTGGGCACCTTATTAGATTATATAATTTTTTCAAAATGATCGATTTGGTACGCCACAGTGAAGAAAAAAGAAACAGACTTTATTCATATATTTTAGTTATATATCTATATAACTGAAATATATCAATAAAGTGTGTTTCTTTTTTTTTCACTGTGGCGTACCAAACCGACCATTTTGAAAAAATTATGTAATCTAATAAGGTGCCCAAAAATTATATGAAAAAAAATTCGCTATTGTACCCCAAGTGGATCATAGTAAAAAATAATAAAACAAGGAACATTATTTTTTTTTAAACCTTAATCTTTCGCAAGATGTTCTATAATTTTATTTCGTAACACGTTTGATCGTAACAAATACCAAAAAAAAATCGAAGCCATCCACTGAAGCGTTTCCGGAATTTTTATTTTTTTTTTATTAAGAAAAAAATTCATTTTCCCACAACCATTGCGTTGACGGGGATTAAATTTTCAGAAAATTTGTTTTTTTTATGCCTCAGAATATATTTACTTCAAATTTCGCTGGAAAAAATATGGGGGCAATTTTTTCCCTATTCACCCGGCTATGGCCTTTGGAAAAAATCGGACAAGCCGTTTTCGAGATACATCTGGCACCGACTTTGAAAACTATGTTTCGAGATAATCGCGTTTGAAATCGCTGCCAGTCAACGAATTTATTTCAAAAAATTCCTAAACATACCTCAATGTACATATTTTCCAATAAAAAAAAACCCGGATCCAATCGAAACATTGGTTTTTGGATTAAAAATTCCCGAAGTTTACCTGTTTTTCTCGCAATTTACTCAGGTACCTCCCCTTAACATTTGAGGTAAAAATGAAGATTTCTAGATGAAACAGATAACCAAGAGTATTTTTTCAAACCCGGGCCAAAATAAGTTATCATTTGTAGAAATTGCATGCGAAAAACCAAAAGCAGATGATTTTTATCTCGAAAATCGTGGGACTTTTACTAAACTGAAATTCTAGGATATAGCAGGACATGATTCGACCTATCGACAGTTGCAGGATTATACATTCATAACAGGGCACCCTGGATAGGGAAGTTGTGCTCAAGATGACATAGTCAGATAAGACGACACACTCTCAATATCTTTTCATATATTCCCGCTATACGAGTAACGATGGCGTTCTATGATCGGCCAATGAGTGTTGCTAGTACCGAAATCTAGCGTAGCTTTCATTGAACGCGAGCTTTTACGTGGTAAACATTTTCGTGATTTTGATATGCAAAAAAAACTGACTACATTTTTATTTGGTGGTAAAAATACCTGTTGGGTAAAATTTTTTTTGGTTGAACTGATTTATTCTCAAACTAGGGTCATTGTACTTCACAAATACTGACCAACGAATTTTCTGAGTACAAAGTATTTATTGCAAAAATTAAAATAAAAATCTGCATTCAGTTATGGGTAAGTTGACATCAGACTTTGGTGTAAGATCTTTATTGGATGCCTGGCTGTTATGAACACATGATGAAGATCATTGAAGCTGTAAAGAAGAATAGGATAGGTTGGCTTATAGCAATCAAACATTGAACCTGCTCCAGGCAACACTTCATAGTCACTATAATAATGTTTCAGTAAATATTGGTTGCTAAAAACTATCCTTCAACCCAGAAATAAATATATCTGAGCATAATTCGGACGACGTGTGTAAAATGACATATCTACATATGTCATTTTATGTTGAAGTATGTCGTCTTACACACATCGACTTACATTTTATTGTTTAATTAAGCACCTAGTGTCCTGAAATTGATTCTATTTCATTGAAATAATGAACCCCGTGGGTATACACTCGCCTAGAATTTATACGACGTCATTTATTTAAATGTTTATTGTAAAAGAAAAGTATGTTATCTTAAGGGGTGTTCTCACTTTAGACGCTCAAAGAAGGCTATTTTCGTGATTTTTTTTCATACGTTTATATTATAGATATTCATATAAAAGTTTTTACACTTAAGGGAGACTTTGTCCTTGGAGTGCCATATTTCAGGTGTTTACATTTTATTTTTTTTTAAAGGAAACGAGTAAAGCTTTTTGAGTGCGGGTTTTTCTTGCTTTTATTCATGATATACAGAACGTTAAAAAAATTTTTTTTGAAAAAAAAAACCAAAATGGCGGCCGTTGCAGCTCCGCGAAAACAGGTCCTCAAATCGCGGGAGGTAAACGGCTGACATCACTGCCCCCTCTTTGTTGATGTGAAACACAAATTCAAAGCATATTATCAATCTGTGACCCTTTGGTCATGGAATGACGGATGGGTTTTTCGTTTAGTACAAATTTCGGAAAATGGCGGCAATTAAAAAAAATCGAATTTTCGCGTTTTTTTTCGCATAAAAGGATAAATAATAAAGGCAAAAATGTATCTATCGAAAAAACGATCTGTCATTCCGTGAAGACATATTTTCTGAGTATGCTCTCCAAATTTCAGGTCGATATGTTAATAACAGCGGTCAGGAGAATGTGAGCCATTTTTAAAAACGTGTTTTCGAGAAAAGCGCGTTTAAAGTTTTGTCATGTGTTTACACAAATGTGTTTATAATTACCGCTAATCGGCAATGCCTGGTCCATCGAGGCATCCCTCCTCTTCTTCTAGCTGCTCATGTTGAGCCGCTAACATCTCCCGCTGCTCAATCCGGGACAAAGTCTCCCTTAATAAATACACTTTTGATATACATAAAAAAAGATTTTTTTTAAATGTATTTATGTAACCCAAACAAACTTTGAACGAGTTTTTCTCGAAACAACGTTTTTCGACGGCTTGTTGATGAAATCTTCAAAACCATCGAACCGATTATTATGAAATTTCAACCACATATTCTTCACAACTATAGCTATAGCGCGTATCAAGGATTAAAAAAATTTTGATGTTGCCAAGAACGTTGAAAAAACCCGTTCTTTTTGTTTTTTCGAAAAGTGTTCGCCATTTTGTTATTTTTGGATATACCAAAAATCGTACGATGCACTAATACTGAATTTAAAACCGTTGGTTTTGTTTGTTTTGGATGATTAATCTCCAAGATTTTATCAACAGCGCAGACCTATCATTTTTTAGGACAATTTTTTTAACTACCATCTTCGTCTATAAATAGTGACTTAAATGAATTTAAAAAAGATTTAATGTATTTCAAAAGTGTATTTATAAGGGCGTTAGGCCACAGTAATGGGTATAAAATCATGTGCGAATTTGAGAATTTTTTTTCGTGTGAAAAAGTGATTCACTCATAAAATTAATTACACATCTATTTAGTATGAATATCAAGCTTTTAGAATATATATATATTTTTTTGCGATGTACGAAATGGCCGACTACTAACATTTTCTTTTGTTATCTTTTTTTAGGCGCTCCGTGGCGTGACATTTAGCACCCACAATTTTTTACCTAGAACAAAAATAAAAAATTCTCGTCAATCTAAATTAGAATACTTAGAGAAGTACGTACGGAATTTAAAAAATATTGTTTTATTCAAAAGTTGTAGGTATTTGAACTTAAAAAATGAATTTTCAGTGAAAAATTTCGTTGTAACTGCCCATAAACTGTTCATAAAATGAAAAGTTTTCGATTAATCAGAAATTCCGTACGTACTTCTCTGCGAAATGCAATTAGGAACATAACTTTTAGATTTGAAATAAATCGAGTGAAAATTGTTGAAGTTAATTGTCCCGCCAATTGGAAAAAAGCTGTTTCGAAAAATTTCGAGTAGTCGGCCATTTTGTACATCGAAAAAATAATAGATATATATATTTTCTAACAGCTTGATATTCATACTAAATAGATGGGTAATCAATTTTATGAGTGAATACCTTTTTCATACGAAAAAAAAAATTGGTAAATTCGCACATGATTTTATACCCGTTACTGTGGCCTAACGTCTTAAGTGTAACAATTTTTATATAAATATCTATAATATGAACCATTAAAAAAATTCATGAAGATATCCTTTTTTAGTGTCTAAAGTAAGAAGACCCCTTAAGCACAACTCCCCAAAGCCTAGAGGCAGTTGAGTTGGAGTAGAATGTCTCCCATATGCATAAGTGCAGTCAAGCTAGAAGATGTAAGGTCAGCTTATTAGTTCACAGCTACTAGAGAGAGGATGTATGTTCCGATTTGTGTTATCTCTCTCCCTCTTTGTCTCTCTTTAGCATGGCATAAATATTCTCAGTACCATTAATTCTTTCTCTGTCTTCCTCTGTAGTATTACCACCCCACACCCCCCCCCCCACACACTTTTTTCGTGTACGCACAAAGGCCCGCAATTGCGCAGTTTCCAATTTTTCTTATTGCTATTATATTCGATATCGCAATTTCCATGAAGCCGCGAGATAACTTCGAACAGTGGTATGCATTCATGAAGCAACGAGAGGCTATCGAGAAATGTGAGAGAGTTCTAATAATTTAATCGCAACGTGGCGTTTCGTATTCTTTTTCACTTGTCTCATTTTGTTTTTCGCCTCTCCTACGATAACATTGTGAGCATGTGATTTTCTCTCGTTCTGACAGACACGTATTTAATTACACTCGAAAGTATATAGTTTCGCGAATCTTGCACAAGATGCATTCCAATCTTATATGTTCATATACATGTGCACTGACGAGTAACATCACTTTGGCGTTTGGTTTTTTTGAAGGGGGGATATACACCTAGGAGCCGGAAAAAGGGTGATTTTTGTGAATTTTTTCCAAGGAGAACTATTCGAAATTTCGGATTGCGGTTTTAAGTATCTAAAAGTATATACGTTCAAAAATATGTTTAATTTTCTTTATTTAAAAATATCAAAAATATACAAGGATATTGCATGATCCTTGGAGCGTGGTGAAAAAATCTGCGTATACGGTACCCACTGGCGTTTCTTCAAAAATCATCTGAAAAAGAAAACCAAAAAGATTATTAACAAGTTACCCCCACTTGTAGCGCAAAAAAGGCCTTTTTCATGAATTTTTTTAAAGAAAACTACAAAACTTTTTTAATCGATCAATATACCGTCTTAAAGAACACATCTTGAAGAACTTTCAGTAATTTTTTTATTGAAAATTATTACATTGTTTAGTGGCAAATGGCCGTCAATGAAATAATGTTTTTATATACACGGTTTGCGGTGACCAACATTGCGGCGAAGTGGATCATCTGAAAAAAAAAATGCGGATGGATTTAGTCAAATATAAGTATAAACTAGTCTTTAATCGAAGGATTTTAAAAAATATTCATTTTTCACAAAATGGCGGACAGTCAAAGTTAATGGTTCGATTTTAACGAAAAAAATCGAACGGTTAAAGACTACATTTTTATGTATTAAATAAGCCTGCAAAATTTCAAGAAGATCGGTTCATTAGTGTTCGAGTAATCTTGGTCACCCACTTCAGAAATGCCATTTTGAGAAAAACGCGTTTAAAGTTTCAATTAGCCGGTCGTTTACACAACGGATTCTTCTCTTTCAACGCTCATATCTCAGTCAATTTTGTTCGGATCGACTTGAAATTTTCAGGACATATTCTCAGATACTTATACTTCAAAAAAATGCAATAAAAAAGTAATCGATTTTTTAAAAATCGCAAGTGGGGGTAACCCCTTTAATTAGATACTGTAATCTAGTACTTGCCATAGCCGATTTTGAAAATATCGGTTTATGACAAAATGGCGGACGTTTGAACGTAAATAGTGATTTTTGGGCCAAAAATTTGTTATTATTTTGCCTATAAAACAAAAACTAAGTAACGGAAAAAAAAATCCTATGACAAGTACTAGATAATGGTGTATAGAATAACCACAAAAAACCTCAAGGCAATCGGTTCATTGGTTTTCGAGAAATTTTGGGTACCGATTTGAAAAACGTGGTTTTGAGAAAAACGCGTTTGAAAATTTGGGAATGAATAAATCATGAAATTTGTCAACTTACATGGAATCGTCGATACCAGGCCCACAGTGTAGGTCTTGTACAGTCGACGGGATGTTCATAGCTTCTAAATCGATTTTTTCGACCATCTTGGTGTATATCTCTCGTTAAAACTAATGTACATGGTGGAGTATACAAGAGTATTGGATACGTGTTTTTTTTTTATTGGCGGAAAAACTGTTTTGAGGGGTGCAACCACTCCTTAGGGTGATTTCACATGTCAAGGGCTGCCTTCACTCGCAAGTAGTCCACCGATTTCAGTAGTGCAAAGACGAAAATTCGCGCAAGACAACCAAAAACACTCTAAGAGTACGTAGCGAAAAAAAAATTAAGGGATGAACCACCCCTTTATTGTTCTCTTATCCCACATTTGAAAGGGGTCCGTTATATTGAATGAAACTGGTAACACTTTGAAGGCGGGATAATATTAACATTCACGTATTTTTGCATTTTTCCCGGGATAGCAAGCTTGAGGGGGTAAACCACCCCTTCCTACAAGTACCTCATAGCAGTTGATTTTTTCGGTATTTAAAATGTGTACGCTGATTCGAAATTTTTCTACTGACTCCAAATTGATGTATAGAGTATGGACAAATTCCCGCACACTGACGGTGGACTTTGAAGTGCTGCAAAAAATTGAAAAATATTCCTGGTTCGATTAAGCAGACGGCAGTTCCTAGACCAAACGATTGCAAAGAGAATCCGCCCAAAGTGGAGTTTCTAATAGAAACGAAGAAGAAATGAGCGGCGATTGAGTGGAGGCACTTTTTTTTGAGCGAGTTGCGACACAAATTTGATTTTTTAATATTATTTTTACATGTTCATATTGATTTAAATTCACCCCCTAAATACAGCTTCGCCATTAATTTTCCCCAAAACCCTTAATTCCTTTTGAAAATCGTCGAATGTGTGGAAAAATACGTTTTTCGCGCTTAGCCGGCGTAGTTTTGAACTGTCGACAAAAATTCAGTGACGGTTGTAAACGGCGAAAAAAAATTCCATCCGAGAGACCCTCGAAATCGTTTAAAACTCGAAATGTTTATTTGTCGATTTATTCGGCCACATTCCAAAATCCTAAAAATGACAAGGCTTTTGGTAGACTCAGAGAATGCCGCTTGATTCATCCCCATAACTCAATTCGTTTTCCCGGAAAGTCCACCTGAAAAATGGCTGAAAAGAGGCAAAGGGGGATCTATGGAAAAAATCGCAAAGATCGATGATCCGACTTTGAAATTGTGCAAAAAGTCGAAAAATAATTGTAGCTCAACGAATCAAACGGGATTTTTTTTAGAGAAATTGGTCACGAAAATGACAAGCACAGAGCAGGATTTTAAATCCAAAAATTATATAACTCACAGGCTATTAAGTGAAAACACTTTTTTTTTACCGTGACGCGGAGAAAATTTGGTTTTTAAATATTTCTTTACAAGTCCATGTGCTTGTATTTCTACATCCTGAATACGAAATCATCATTACTTTTCCCCAAAACTTTCAATTTGAAAAAAAAATCGTCGAAATTGTCTAGAAACTCGTTTTTCGCATTTTCCCAGCATAATTCAAAGCTTTGGACAAAAACCCCAAAGTAAATATGAAAAAAGTCTATTTATTTTTCTGTCACAAAGTGTTGCTTCTTATGAAAGACTCAAGCTGTGTAGCTGTTTCTCTTCATTCGACACCTCAAAGTTAGAAAATCGTACGGTAAGGGTTCTTGGAATTTATATATATATATATATATATATATATATATATATATATATATATATATATGTATATGTCTCTTTCGTATGCACATGATGTATATTTCGTAAGCTGCATACTGCATACCTTGAGTATACGGCGAAATATGATCCAAGCTGACCAAGCTGGCGTTTTAAACTGTCTCTCTCTCTTTCTCTTTCTCTGCCTCGCTTTCATGAAGAAGAATACGAAGAAAAAATAAAAGAAGAAGGATCACGCGTGTCCCTTCGAATCCATAATGCACCGCATGCACTACTGTTACATATGTATGGGCTGTTCCTTATGTGCCTTCAACAAACGAATATTCAAATTCTCAATATATATATATATATATATATAGACATAAATGTGATTTTAAAGACATTCGTCTTGAAGGACCATCCTCATAGTAACTTGATGTCCCTTTACTCAACATTTTGTAGAACCCAATGTCTTCAAAATCACTTCAGGATTAAATTAATCATATTTATCTAAACGTCGTTGCAAGGCCCATTCGATCCCCAAAACCAACGATTCGTTTAAGAAAATTGAGGACCGACCTCAAAATACCCAGATGTGCAGATAGCCAACGTTGCATCCATATAACGGGTTCGAAACGTTCTTTTTCCATATATATATATATATATATATATATATATATATATATATATATATATATATATGCTTAGAAACTTCGGACGAGGTTGCAACGACCTGCAATACATTAAGCGTGTGTGTGTGTGTGTGTGTGTGTACACACACACACACACACAAAGTATTAGAGTTTCCATGCAGCAAACTTCGCTATCGCACGCGATGCACCACGTCGTTGTACACCCCGCGTCCGAAACTAGAACGTCGAGGATAAACTGCATGAAACATTAATATATAGGACAGAGAAAAGTGGATTCGCTACAAACTCGTATCAAGTTTTTGTCGGCAAAAGAAAAACAAAGTACAAGATCAATTGATCGCGAGGCGAAATTCAGAATGCAATCGAATACAACATTTTCGAATATTTATGCTCGCTCGAAACTGTTGACAGTCGATCGAATTTGATGTTTATTGACACAAGATTGGCGAATTTGTGTCATCGAAATTTCACTTGCAATATTGAAGTTCAAATTGGGGAAACATGTACGTATTGTCGCAATGCGTGGAATTTTACACAGTGTTAATACATACTCTTGCCAAGTTTGATTTTTTTCAAATTGAGGAATATTAACAAATATTGAAGTATTTATCATTGAAACAAAATGCCGCCTTGGGTGTATGGCGAATCGGGTGTAGGTGGTTCTGGCAACTAGGGTCATCTGATATGAAAAATAACAAAATGTACTTTCAGTATAATGATTAAACTCTGGTATGTTTGCATACTTTTTTTTAATCTTTAAAATCACGTAAATAGCGAGCTGCAGAAAAAAATTACATGTTTTTTTAAATAAGCTTTTATTAAATGGGCTGAAAAGTAAAAAATAGTTTTTTTTACGAAGTCACCTGTATGTGACTATAAATGGAAGCTTGTGGCGCTCAACTTTTTAAATGTTTAATAAATTTGGTCAATTCATTTTCGTTAACCGTATTTGATTTGGCACAATAGTGATTCGAGATATTATTACCACACGTTTATATTCAGTTTCAGGATTTTTATTTAAGAAAACTAAGATTGCTTTACAGTAAATTAAATAGAGTTGATATGTTAACGGATTTATGGAAATTGAAGATTATATGTCGAAATTTTGAGTGCCCCAACTCTTTATTTTTAAGAAAAAAATTATGTTCTACTTTTAATATATTAAGTGAAATCTTGTTAAAAAAAATTACATGTAGATTATTTTCTACTTTTTGGTCTTCAATAGATTTTACTAGAGCTCTGAAATTTTTGCAAAGAGGAATTAATCCTTCCAAACGAACGGGTGTTATTTTCGGTTGATTGTCAGGAGAAATGCTGGAGAACTGTGATAGGTGGCATCAATCATTGATGTTGGCTCACCACCTATTGGACTTTACCTTTCAACCTATTTTACTTATTGAACCCTTTTAACGATTGTTCGGTCCGAGAGCACTTAGAGCCAATTCACATGTTCACATGCACTTTCCACGCATTGTCACTTCTTAGATGCATGTTTGCAAAATTTCGGAACTCTAAGCAGTCAGGCAGTGGGTGAAATATCGATTGTCCATTTTGCATCTCACAGCAAGTCAAGTTAAATAAAAGCTAATAAAAAAGCGTTTGATTTCTACGAGATTGAAGTTTGCATCATCGGAATCCAATCAAAATTAATATTTCCGATTTCATTCCTTTTGACAGAATTTTCGTTCGAAAGTCCCTCGGCCACTTGTCAAAATACTTATTCCGAGATTTCCAATATAAATCTGCAAAAAAATGTTCTATGATATTAAGAATGAGGAAACAAAAATACAAATTAAAACTCTCGTCGCATTCCAACGACGCAAACTCCAACACCATCGATGTCCGAAAAAAAACAACTTCTATAATTTGTCATAAGGAAATGGATAATCATGTGAAAAAATCATGCGTTCGAATTTCAGGTGACTCGGACGGATAGATTTTTACATACGACTTATCCTGTTTCGTCAGACATTCTATAAAAAAAACGCCAGAGAAAAAAGAGTAAATCGAAGCGAGGTGGTTCACTGACAGTTCACAAAAACCATCAAAACTCGGTCAATTTTTGGAACTCTCACAACATCTTTGCACATTGAAATGAAGACCCACCGTTATAAATGTATTCAATGAAAAATCGGTTTGTTAAAATTTCACGCTCATTCCGATCCCTCAATACGAATTCCGGGATCAAAGTACTATTGCAGCATGAGTAAAGGTAGGTAAAATTTTATCGAAAGTTCTATGCGATTATTGCAATCGAATACATTAAACCTGAGGAGGAAATTTGTTTCAATCGAGTAAGCTGATTTTTCATATTTGCACGATGTCGGGTACAGTTGAACAGACTTTGCTTCTCTTCTCATCGCACTGGCAGCACTGCCACATATATATCTGTATACATCTATACGAGATGCTGTGTGTTCTCTCACCTACCGGGTTCACGCTCCTCACCTATCGCGTGACCGCGAATGTCTTCCTCACGAGATCATCTTTCTCTCTCTCTCTCTCTCTCTCTCTCTCTCTCTCTCTCTCTCTCTCTCTCTCTTTCACACACACACACACACACACACACACACACACACACACACACACACACACACACACACACACACACACACACACACACACACACACACACACACACACACACACACACACACACACACACACACACACACACACACACACACACACACACACACACACACACACACACACACACACACACACACACACACACACACACACACACACACACACACCCGCACGCACACACAGGCACACACATATATGTGTGCACGTATAATATGATATATAGACATATAAGTATTGAACAGTCAGATTTCTTCCCAGCCAAGTACCAAAGTTGGATGCTGCGCCACGAAACGAGACGAGAGCAACAAGCTCGGTGGGTGAGCGCGTTTTACCTATTCCGATCTCCGTGTTTAAAATTAATTACCTTGGAAAACCCTCTGGCGCGAGATATATAAGCGGTGTACCAGAGTGTCCTCCGCCTCTGCCACCCCTCCCCCCCCCTGCTTTCCACCCATCGGCCAAAAGACTTTCGCATATTAAGTATATATATAATAGTCGCGGTGCTTACACGATAAACTGTGCGCTCTGCACGAGCAATTAGTAATTACGTGTGTAATATGTGTGTACAAAATTTCAAGATATATACAGCGAAGCGATAAACATAAGGTCGAGGAGCTGCCTTACCTTGGACGTTTACTCGAACTATTTTTATCCCATGTCTACGTACATATACACCATACAGAATTTAGCTGAATTCAATTTCTTTCTTCTCTCAAGAGTGCATAGTGTCTAGTGGGAAGAAGCATTTGTTGGTAAATGTTTCGTTGCAGGTTTTTTCCTTTTTTTTTTCAATTTATTTTTAACGCTGTACACTTTTGCCAGGAACCTCTCACTGCGGGGGTCGATCAGACCTCAGGCGTTTTTCAGATCGTTGTATTTCGATAAATATGCATTTTTTGGAGTCAATGATCCGTATTTCATGGCCCAAAATTATTTTTTTATGAAAAGGAAAAAATAAGTGCCCGTCCATTCGTTCAAAGTGGGAGATGCGTGGAAAAATACGTACTTGCAGGAAAACGATCATGGGGTGAAAACGACCCAGTGTGCAGTAGAAGGGTGGAAAGAATTTCCGAAAATGAGACAACGGCTCGAATGATATAAAAAAAAAATGAAACTTCAGAAATAAAGCGACGATTGGAATTAAATACACTTGCAGCGCAAAAAAGGCCTTTTTCATGAATTTTTTAAAAGAAAACTACAAAACTTTTTTAATCGATCAATATAACATCTTAAAGAACACATCTTGAAGAACTTTCAGTAATTTTTTTATTGAAAAATATTACATTGTTTAGTGGCAAATGGCCGTCAATGAAATAACGTTTTTATATACACGGTTTGCGGTGACCAACATTGCGGCGAAGTGAATCATCTGAAAAAAAAAATACGCATGGATTTAGTCAAGTATAAGTATAAACTAGTCTTTAATCGAAGGTTTTTAAAAAATATTCATTTTTCACAAAATGGCGGACAGTCAATGTTAATGGTTCGATTTTAACGAAAAAAAACGGCCATTTTTTGGCTATAAAACGGCCATTTTTTTCGGAAAAAAAAAATCGAACGATTAAAGACTACATTTTTGTGTATTAAATAAGCCTGCAAAATTTCAAGAAGATCGGTTCATTAGTGTTCGAGTAATCTTGGTCACCGACTTCAGAAATGCCATTTTGAGAAAAATGCATTTAAAGTTTCAATTAGCCGGTCGTTAACACAACGGATTCTTCTCTTTCAACGCTCATATCTCAGTCAATTTTGTTCGGATCGACTTGAAATTTTCAGGACATATTCTCAGATACATGTACTTCAAAAAAATGCAATAAAAAAATCGATTTTTTCAAAATCGCAAGTGGGAGTAACCCCTTAAAAAATCAGACATCCGAAATGAAAAATAAACGTAAATATATAAATACTAAACAAGCAAACGAATCCGTCTTTCGTCACTGGAATGCATTACCTGATGCGTACGATGGTGTAGAAGTTTGCATCTTCGTAATGCAACGACTTTTTTTTTATCAATAACTTGTTATCTAAATTGATTTGCCTGTTTTGTCCAAGGACTGTCTCCCACATTTAAAAAAATCTATGTTCTACACCCTAAATTTGCCAAAAAACATTTTGGCCACTAACAAAAATAAAGTTCCAAATTAAAAAGAATTTTCATTGCGTTCCAACGATGAAATCTTCAATACCATACGCGTACACTGTAAAAAAATTCTGTATAAAAATTAATACACAAGTGTAGGAAGTTTTTATGCGGATACCGCTTATGAAATTTCAGATACGATTTTGAAAATCGAAAACAGTTTATTTAAAAAATGAAAGTGTAGCTCCGTAATATTAATATACTTGTGCGTGTGAAAAATAATGCACGTGTAAAGAAATAATCACATCCAAGTATATTGAAATCAAGAACCATTTGCTGATATCAAAATACGAGTGTATATTAAATTCAAGAAACATTGGCTAATATATCAGCATACGGGTGTGTATTAATTTCACGGGAACAAAGTATTACCTTTAATGTACACTGTAAAAAGCTTCTGTGTAAAAATTAATACACAAGTGTATGATGTTTTTATGCGGACGCCGTGTATGAAATTTCAGATAATATTTTGAAAATCCAAAGCAGGTTATTTTAAAAATAAAAGTGTAGCTCCGTAATATTAATATGCTTGTGCGTTTGAAAAATAATGCCCGTGTAAAAAATGTTCACATCCATGTACATTGAAATCGAGAACCATTTGCTGATATCAATATACCAGTGTATATTAAATTCGTTCGTATATTAAGTTTGTAAAATTCAATTCATTTGTGCCTTAAATGTAGTGTAAAATTAATATAATTATCACATTGTTTCATGTGATTTTCATCAGCGTTTATGATTTTTTTTTTCAATTCCAGTTTCGCACTTTTAAATAAATCTGTTGTGATCATGCATTGCACGTATCGTAAAATTCAGATTCACATATATTATATTTTTCAGGCTGCTGTAAATAAATTTCAAGCTTGTTTTGTATTTTCAATACTCTGTTTTTTATAGTTGATTTATTATACATCTGTAGTAATTTTCAATTGAAGAGACGGGTTAATGCAATACATTTTCCACAAATTTACAAACTTGTCTTTGAAATTCCATGTTGCATCTATTAAATTCTATATCCACGTTAGATTTTCATATTCCTGTTTTAAATTTGCGGTACAAGTGTTTCAAATTTAATTCCATCGACTGAGTTCGTAAAATTCAATTCCTTCGTATATTAAATGTATTGTAAATTTCATATAATTTTTTACAGTGTATGTCATACGCTCAACAGGCGCGCGCAATCGAGATTATCACTTTTAACCGACGGTGTCACTGACCACCTCAACGCACTTGTCTCGCAGTCGTCCGCCTCCCCTCCGGCGGGTCATTATAGTTGATCGACCCCCTTCGGTGGAGCACAAATTTAGCTAAACTCGAGGATTAATATAGCAGCTGCCACACACACGCGCGCCGCTTTATTTTTATCCGAAGAGGCGACCGAACCGAAGAATCGTAAGAGAAAGAGAGAGAGGGAGGAGAGAAGGCGATAGGATGACGTGGCGTGCGTATGAAACAGTGATTTTGCGAATGATTTTCACCAGCCAATTTTTCCATAAATGTCCAAATTAAACTTTGCCAAGTAAACGAACGTGCGATGATTTTTGATAATACGAAGAATAACATTTTTTAAAGAATTTTTATGCGGGTGACGAGAGCGGAATTTCTCTTTTTTCTTGCCTTGTTTTTGAATTGTGCAATAAGGGGAAAAGGAATGTAATGGGTTGCGGCTGCACGAATATATACGCAGAGGACAGATGTAAACGCTTATAAACTACACTTATTCGCGGAGTTCACTTGACAAGAATCATATACAGGGTGTCCGAGAACTGAATGCGTTCTCTGAAATGGGGGGTTGGGGGTGAAATTCCGAGTGGATTGATATAAGCATGTGTGGGTCTCAGATTAACCCCTGAATTGTTATTAATTTTCAAAGGCGGGCCAATCAGGTGCGCCCGACGACGCGGTGCTCCCGCCAGGCACCATTGCACGCGCGTATCGCTCACCGACGTACGCCGACTCATCGGGCGCACCTGATTGGCCCGCCTTCAAAAATTAATAATAATTCAGGGCTTGATCTGATACTCACACATGCTTATATCAGTCGACCCAGAATTTCACCCCCGACCCCCCCATTTCAGCGAACGCATTCAGTTCTGGGACACCCTGTATATATATGAATGTATTTATATATAGGGCGTCCTGTTATGAATGAATAATCCTGCAACTGTCGATAGGTGAGACCATGTCCTATTTGCTGGAATTGCAGTTTAGTAAAAGTCCCAGGGTTTTCGAGATAAAAATTGTCTGGTTTTGGTTTTTTCGCATGCCATTACCACAAATGATAACTTTTTTGACCCGGTTTAAAAAAAATGCTCTTGTTTATTCCTTTTGTCTGGAAAAGTCTTCTTTTTAACTTCAAATGTTCAGGCATCTTTATGAAAAATGATCTCACACAGAATTTTCATACAAACCAATTCGAACAACCGACTTTGACAGCCTACGGTGTAAAAAAATGTACCACGCATGTCATGCCAATCGCTTAAAAAAGTTGCTTTGTTATTGTACATTCATATCATTTGTAGAAATGACATGCGAAAAACCAAAAGCAGGTGATTTTTTTTCAAAAAATAAAACAAATCGTCCAGGCAGCAAAAAAAGTTGTATTGCTTCTTGTGAGTTTACGAGAATATTTTCGGATTCTTTTCACCAAATAATCTTAAGCCCAAAATCGCGAAAACCGTGGGACTTTTACTAAACTGAAGTTCCAGCATATAGTAGGACATTATCTGACCTGTCGACAGATGCAGGATTATCCATTCATAACAGGACACCCTGTATATATATATATATATATATATATATATATATGGATACAAGTATACATAATGAGAAAATCTAAAACATAGAAGCGATCGAGCATTCTGAACGCGCGGCGACAGGAGAGTTTCCTTTAGAGGGACTGGCGCCGTCTCGCAGGCAAAAGCAAGCAAACTCTACCGATGTGCCCAACCGGTAAGAAGCAGGTAGTCCATGTACGAGCTTCCCGGGAGGGCGCTCTCTCTCTCTCTCTCTCTCTCTTACTCTCTCTCTTTCTTTGTCTCCCTTCCTCTCTCTCTCTCTTTCTTTCTCTCTGTCCGTGTACACATATGTACCTGTATGACGTTGTCCGGTTCTCTTCTCGCGATCGCAAACTCGTGTGCGGTTAAGCCTTTTAAACCGCGGCTCGCGGAGCCCAGCTGAGCTAAGGTCTTGGTAAACAGCACGTATACAGGGGCAAATGTGATTTCAAAGACATTCAACATCGAGGTTCGTCCTCATAGTAGCCTATTGTCCTCATACTACACATTGTGTGAGTGCCCGTGTCTTCAAAATCCCCATTAGATAAATGTGAGCACATTCGCATTGAGGTCATTTCAAGGATCGTCCTGGCCTCAAAATCAACGGTGTGTTTAACAAATTAGTAGGGACCGTCTTCGCGACAGGCAGATGTGCTGATAGCCTGCATTACATAGATATAACGGATTCAAAGTATCTTGTCTATATATATATATATATGTATGTATACATACATACATACATACATACATACATACATATATATATATATATATATATATATATATATATATATATATATATATATATAACGAACGACTTTACGACGAGCCGATCGTTTCGAGGAATCGATAGAAAGATACGCGTGTTTCCGAGGAGATGACGAGGGATCACCACCGTACCGCATTTTCCACCTAACTGCAATCGCCCGTCGTCGTAACTTCTAATCGAATGCTCAGCTCGTTATATTCCCTGCCTTTTTTCGTACTTCTAATAAATTATTGCTCTTATCTTCGGAAGTTAGGTTAGGTTTACCGAGATGCGGGTCGGGAGTGATAGAAAAGGTTCCAATGGGAAGGGAAATACGTGAAAACCCGCAAGGGATACGGGGAAACTCGGGAATTCATTGAGACCTTCAAAATATACCCAATAAACGATATCTATCTTCTTCTATCTTAAGGAGGTTTGAGCGATTCAGTTGAGTCAAATGACGGTTCATTCATTTTTTTGTTCAATGAACCTCAAAAAAATGCATACGAGCTACAGATTTATTCTATATATGCAATTTTTTTGAATATATATTTAAAGGGCAAAATTATGCATTTTAACACTTTTATTACGTAAAGAAGAAAAAATGTTTGTGTTATTACCAACTTAAAAAAGCATAACATTATCGATGATTATTATGAAAAAAGTACGACAACGAATGTTTTATACAATTCACAATGAAATTTTGAGTAATTCATAATTATGCCTATTCGTGTTTACGTCACGAGATTATTGGCCCATGATTTACGATGGGCAAGATGAGGATTTTTTTTTCTTCTAAATGTTCACAAAGGTTCAGTTTGCGTTAATCCATTGTTAGAAATGGTCTATCTTGGTGCTAAATAACAATAAAAATTACATAACCTTTAGTGTGAAAGTCTTGCCCATCTAACCGCACGTTAAATTACATACATTAAACTATTTTTTATCTCTGGTGTTCGGCGGTGAAAATAGTTTAAAAAATTCGTAAAGACTCAGTATAGTGTAAACAATAACATGTATTTTTTTTATTACATTTAACCTTGGATTGTGGCTAACACTCCAACCTCCTTAATATCGATCTATCTTCTATGTATACAAAAGGCAAGGTTGTGTTCTATGTATACAAGGTGTGTGTGTGTGTGTGTGTGTGTGTGTGTGTGTGTGCGTGCGCGCGCGTGCGTGCGTGCGTGTGTGTGTGTGTGTACATATATAGTTCTTCCTTAAGGCGTATGTTTTGAGTTGACTCGTTCGAAAACTGTATTTATTTCTCAAATGTGCGCTTAATTTTTCTCGCATAAGTGGACGTGGATAAGAACGCTATTGTATTATATATCGTTCATGGTCCCGAGGAATCGCGAAGCACGCGAAAAACCGGTCGATCTCCTTCGCACGCGCGAGTGATTTACGCGATTCTTATCTGACGTTGATAAATATGCATGAAAAAAAAAAGAATATATATACGTATATATATATATATATAGAGAGAGAGAGAGAGAGAGAGAGAGAGAGAGAGAGAGCGTGGGTGTGGGCTTATTATATATGAAAAACTGAAAAATATAAAATCTACATACACTTTTTTTCGTAAACCAATAATGGAACGAAAAAATGTTCTACACTGAGAAAAAAATCATTGATCCAATATCATTGGTATTATTGAATGCAATTTCGTTGATGCAATTGTAAAATTGTTGGTGTAAATAACCGGATTTATTAGTCCAAACAAAACGCTATTGACTTTAATAACATGATAAAGTTGAAAGTTTTTTTTTTCATTCAAAAGATATATTGTTAGCCAAGAACAATATATTATGGAAACCACCTAAAAAATTATCGCGAACAAATTATATACTTTTGATTGCATTTTCTGCAACGAACAAAAAAAGCGTTTCAATTCATAACACGAATATTGTTGATTCGAGTGCACAAGAAAAATTGAATTTCGCTCGTTTGATTCATATCAAGTTTCTATTGAGTAAATATGTTATTTTATTGTTTTCACCATATCCGATATTGATTTCCAAATACATTATTCGTGAAAATATTCATATTTTATTTTGATTGAAAAATATTAAGCAAATGTTTGAATTGGTTAAAAACTTACGCGAAAATAAAATTTGTTACTTGCGTATTTGGTTGAGAAAATTCAACCAAATAATGGCCGAGCGCCACGGAAATTATAGGTGCGAGGAAACCCGTAGTTCTCGGAGTAACCGCTAGAAGCCGCACGCGCGCTCGTTTCTCGTAAGCGTAGCGCGAACAGATAATCTACTTAAACGCCGGAGAAACTCTAAAGAGTATCGCTTTTTGGCCTGTGGCTAAGATCAAAGTGTAGTATCTGTTGTTATCAGTTGAATATCTGATGTGTTCTCCATGGGTATTCCATTCGATATCTGCTATTCTCTCCACGATTATCGTGGATGATGATTCTAATGCTCACTTTTTATTTACGATTTAAAACAAATTGAAAAACTTACGTCCCATGGCATATTCGTTTCGATGTAGTAGAGAAATAATTAATTCTATTGATTATATTTTTGTATAAAATAATAAATGTTGTAGCAACCGCTTAATTATTTCATCCATGCATCTACGGATTGTATATAAAATTCTTTCAATAGAATATAATTTTATTTAAAGGAGAATGTAGATATACAGAGAACAGAAGAGCTTTGTCAAATAAAATAATGTTATTAAAATCAATCACATTTTCCAATATTTTATAGTATTGTAACAATCTCATATATCGGTGGCACTCCGCAGCATCACATTTATTTGGATCAACCAATACATTTTTTTTTATTCAATTGGTTTTTTTTCTCAGTATACGCGAATTTCCTCAACTGCAAAATCCAATTTGGACGGATGAAAGATCGGCGTTTCTCGTGTACGCGATGCACCGCGCGATCTATTTCCGGTCGCGAGGAGAATTTCGTTTGTCACCCTTCTTCCTCCCTCCCACTCCTCGAGCTCCCCTGGAGGTGCATATACATGTGGCTTCAAAGCTGGAAGAAAGAAAAGAGCTCACGGTGTGGCGCACGATAAATTCTTCTCCAGGGCGAACGAAGAATACGGAGAATCCGTTGGCAATGTGCCGGGGCTTTTCTTCTCTATTTCTACTTATGTGTATAGGCAAATATCGCGTCACCCGCGTTATTTCTCACGATTTGCCTATATATAGCCATATACGCATATATGCTGCTGTCCATGCCTAAACGTATACGGTACAGATGTATATTGGGAAAGAGGATTTTGAACCCGTTATATCTATGCGATGACGACTATTTGCACAGTTGGCTGTTTTGAGGTCGGTGCTCGCAGTTTTTTTTTTTTTCGAACGGTTCGTTTATTTTGGACGCAATACGGTCCTTTAAATCGCCCTCGTATAAGTACGCTGTTATTTATGTACAGGGGATTTTAAAGGTATTGGTAAAGGTTTGCGTTACGTTGAGTATGGGGACCATTGTAGCTCATTCGCTACGGTGTGGACGGTCCTCAAGGACGAATGTCTTCAAAATCACCTTACCTTGTGTGCATACGTATATATGTATGTACTCATCGCGAGAAATAACACGGATGACGCGCCCAAAAGTTGCGAACTAAAGATAGTTCAACGGGGAGTGTGCGCGTTTGTACACACACATTTATATATATATATATATACAGGGTGGATCAATAAATATTAGCACCTTGAATATCTTCGGAACAATAAGGTTCACAGAAATATATGCTGAAATGACATTGCACAGTGGTAAGGGGCCATCCGACAGCGATAATAGTTCTTTTTTGCAGGTGGAGTTACTTCGGACATTTGAAGGTCAACTCCAATTTTTTTAAATAGATCGGTATGTTTTTTTCTGTATCATGAAAGAGGAGCTTAAAACGAGTTCAACAACGCATAACATAAGGTCATTGAAGGTCATAGAAAGTACAGAAAGGCGATAATACTTATAGTTTCGGGAGTAAATAAAATGACTACGTTTATAGTAAGTGTTACGTGTTTTTGGCGTACACTACTACGGACACTTAAGGGGAGATATACACCTGGGAGCCGGAAAAAGGGTAATTTTTGTGAATTTTTGCAAGGAAAACGATTTGAAATTTCGAATTGGGCTTTTAATTATCTTAAAGTATATACATTAAAAAATATGTTTAATTTTCTTTATTTAAAAATATCAATAATATACAAGGATATTGTATGATCCTTGGAGCGTCGTAAAAAAATCTGCGTATACGGTACCCACTGGCGTTTCTTCAAAAATCGTCGGAAAAAAACCGATTTTGTAAATATCTATGAATGACAAAATGGCGGACGTTTGAACATAAATAGTGATTTTTGGGCCAAACATTAGTTATTATTTTGCCTATAAAACAAAAACTAAGTAACGGGAAAAAAGTCCTATGACAAGTAACTAGATAATGGTGTATAGAATAACCACAAAAAGCCTCAAGGCAATCGGTTCATTGGTTTTCGAGAAATTTTGGGTACCGATTTGAAAAACGTGGTTTTGAGAAAAACGCGTTTGAAAATTTGGGAATGAATAAATCATGAAATTTATCAACTTACATGGAATCATCGATACCAGGCCCATAGTGTAGGTCTTCTACGGTCGACGGAATGTTCATAGCCTCTGAATCCTCGACCTCGACCACATATGTGTATATCTCCCCTTAAACTACCGGTTTGCCTAAGTTTATCACACACATTTTTTAATGTTTGACGCGAAGGCTGAGATCGATATGGATATCGTTCACCATACCATGTTTTTGCCCTTACAGAATTTTGTTGGCATTCGCCATAAATAAAAAGCATGCAAACTTATTAAAGTGTCCTTGAAAGAGTGTTTATTTTCAGTAAAGTAAACCGTAAGTATTATCGCCTTTCTGTACTTTCTCTGCCTGTCTAACAAATGTGTAAACGTACATAATAACGTACACATTGATATTGATGGTCGTCATTTCGAACACTTACTATAAACGTAGTAATTTTATTTACTACCGAAACTGCAAGGATTATCGCCTTTTTATTATAAACGTAGTAATTTTATTTACTACCGAAACTGTAAGGATTATCGCCTTTCTTTACTTTCAATGACCTTCGATAACCTTATGTTATAGGTCGTTGAACTCGTTTTAAGCTCCTCTTTTATGATACACAAAAAAAACATGGCGATCCATTTTAAAAAAAAATGGAGTTGACCTTCAAATGTCCGAAGTACTTCCACCTGCAAAAAAACTATTATCGCCATCGGATGGCCTCTTTCGTACTTCGTAATTTCATTTCAGGAAATATTTCTGTGAACCTTATAGTTTCAAAGATATCCAAGGTGCCAATAGTTATTGGTCCACCATATATATATATATATAGGGCATTACGCGCATGGACCGACACAATTTTTTGGGGGTCATTTGATACTTTTTCATCCTTAGACCCTATATCCTAACCATCACGGTAATCAAGGCACGATTTTTTTCATTTACTCGAAATTTCGTCTTTATATCGTCATAACTTTTTTATTTGTGGTTGTAATAGCACGAAATAACTTTTGTTTTATTCTGCAATGTATGTTCATCATAAATAAATCATTATTTGATACAATTGGTTTCAAGCAAATTATTCATGAGCTTCCAAAGTCTTAAAAGTGCGTAAATGTATGAAAAATGATTAAGTGCCTATAATAGTAGCCTAGGTACTTAATATTTTTATGTGAAATGTTTTCCTTAACAAAGATGACAATTTGATTGTAAAAAATCGTTGTTTTTCCTTTAATTCCATGTATAATGCACTAAATATTAATTTTTTCTATAAAAATGATGTCAAAGTAAGCCTTAATTTTTGACATAAGTTGCATTTCAATGCCTTGTCAAAGAAACCTCATACTCGAGGTTACATGGACATTTAAAATATATATATATATATATATATATATATATATATATATATATATATATATATATATATATATATATATAAAGTTATGGGGCGGGGGGTGGAGCTCGATTTTCTTAAACATTTGACAGTCAAAGGACACAAAAAGTTGAAATTTAAGATGTTAAAAAAAAATTACTTAAAAAACTTCCAAAACCTGTTTAAAATAACTCCATTTTCACTATACTGCATTTGCCGAGGGTACGGGGCAACCGTGGAAAACCCGTATCGGAATAGGAGGCCCCATATTCTTCACACGTTTTACTCAAGTATCTGCAACAAAGTCTCAGAAGTATTGGCCTTCCGCTGACTGGTGAATGCGCCAACCGGTGCACGTCTAAGCGGTCACCGCACCCAATATCGGCCATGCTCATTGCTGCTTAAGGGGTCTTCTCACTTTAGACGCAAAAAAAGGCTATTTTCATGCATTTTTTTGGATAGCTTTATATTATAGATATTGATATAAAAGTTGTTACACTTAATAAATACACTTCCGAAATACATTGAAATAAAAATTAAAAAAATGGCGTTATTTAACCCAAACAAATTTTAAACGCGCTTTTCTCGAAACAACCTTTTTCGACGGGTTGTTGATAAAATGTTCGAAACTCCTGAACCGATCCTTATGAAATTTTAACCACATATTCTTTACAACTATAGCCATAGTGCATATCAAGGATTTTTTAAAATTCTGACAGTTCTTTTTTGTCACCAAAAACGGTTTTTTTGTTTTTTCGAAAAATATCCGCCATGTTGTTATTTTTGCATACATCAAAAATCGTATGATCTGCGCTACAGCCATTAGCATACTGAATCTAAAACCGTTTGATTTTTTTTTATTTCCGATGATCCATCTCCGAGGTTTCATCAACAGCGCAGACCTACAATTTTCTTAGGACATTTTTTTACCTACCATTTTCGTCTATAAACGGTGACTCGAATAAATAAATCCATTTTGTTAAATATTTTTCGAAAGTGTATTTATTAAGTATATCAATTTTTATATCAATATCTATAATATGAACCTATCAAAAAAATAGCCTTTTTGGCGTCTAGAGTGAGAAGATCCCTTGACTCGAACTAACCGCCGGACCCAAATCCCATGCACCAGTGTCGGTTTCCAAACTCTCACTATTCAATGCACAAAGTATGTGTACCATTTGTTCACAAATCTTCTCACGGTTCTTAATTTCCGTCTATTCTATTGTTCGACCGTAATTTCGCGTTTGATATGCGCAGGTCGTAATCAATGAAACGTAACACAGACATTCGGGTTCACGCGAATGTGTACGAGTTAAAATTTGCGTACGACGCGAACAGAAGATCAGTGGATAAAGAGGGAGGGCAAGAGAGAGAAAGAGAGAGAGAGAGAGAGCAAAAGTATCCGAAGTCCCGTTGGGCCCGCGAGGGACCCCGGGCCGTGACCGGACGAGGGACACGATGGAGCTCTAGAGCTTGGGCTATGGGTCCTCTCGTCACACGATCATCGAGTACACGTATATAAAGATACCTACATATAGATATATGTGTGTATATATATATATATATATATATATATATATATATATATATAATGCGCCTACAATTTCTACACAGAGACGATGAGGTCTATATAGGTTCGCAGGGATCGCGCCGCGATTCCCGTGTCGTGTGTGTACCCTAAGCAGCCTCGGGGGCCCACCTTTCCTCGCCCCGTTTCGTTACCGCGCAGCAGCTTGGCTATAAACGGGCCACGAGGCTATCGTTTTACTCTTTTATCGCCTCCTGCCTTCATCTCTTTCTCTCTCGCTCTCATTTTCTCTCGCCTTCTCTCTCTGTTCCTCTATGCATCTGCTGCAGGAATATATGGCCGAGCGTGTCCAGTTGGATCTTATTATTCACTCTCTCCGTCCCTCTGCCCCTCTGTGTCTAGCTGACTGGTACCCCTTTGCCTTGGGAGTCCTCAAGCCGCCTCCGCCCACGCTCACGTCATCGTGGCTCGCTGCGTCGACGCGATACATTCTCACAGTGCTTTCAGTATACACGTATTGGGTGTACAAGTACGACTATACAGATTCTTCGACAAAACAACACGTCGAGCCGAAATATAATAAACGATACCAACTTTAATATAAATATGGGCCATAGGAAGCTACTTTGCCCATTTTTCAGGCAATAAGCAAGCACGCTGGTAGAAGTTTGGTGGTTTTGGAGCATGTCAGTTGTGAAGGCAATATTTTATTTCTACGTAAAAGATGCACGGTTCTCCAAAAACGACAGACGCCGTAGATCGAAGCAGATAGTAATCTGGGGGAGCAATGTATAGTGAATATGGCGGGTGAGGTAGAATCTTCCACGTGATTCCTTCTGACCGATTCTTGAAGGATCAACGAACATGGGCTCTGCTTCTGCCATACTGTAAAATGCTTCCAATTCATGTGGTATACGATTTCCTTGGCTTGGACCATTCCCATGACACACTCAGGCATCAGGAAATACATTGTTGGGTAACATTTGATGCTGCTCTCTATTCATCTCTGTGCGACACGCATCTTTGTCCAGGATTTATATCCGTTCGTTCACGTTACTTTTACCATTTTCATTTCACTTTTATTGATCAAGTTTCTTTGCCGCCTCGCACAAGTTCAACTGTATATTCTCGTTGCAAAAGTTCATTGAGAAGTTCGAAACGACCGGGCGATTGATTCGTACGAAAAAGTGTGGGCAGGACAGAGAGAGAGAGAGAGAGTGAGAGACGGACAGAGGAAGAGAGATGATGATGATGATGATGACGATGATGGCAATGATGATGATGATCATGATGATGACGATGACGATGATGATGATAATGATTTAATTATTCCTTGGTCGTAACCTCAAGGCAATATAATACATACAAGTGATCTAAAATTACAAAATAAAGTTCAGTACACAATTTAGTAAAAATAGACGAAAAAATGACGCTATATAAAGCAAGAATAACCTGATAATGCGGATAAAAACCCCAGATAGACGGATGTACCTTATATTGGCATCATATGTAAATCATCACTGCGGCATAGAAAATCTCACAGCTGTGTATCCCTTATGAGTGCTCCCGTTCAAGTCATATTTGCATCACACGATGATTCACAATAATACATCAAAATGAAGCAAAGTTGTTCTCACGCGAATATGCATGCAGTGAATTCATCAGAGTAGAAAATTCGGCTCACGAATATCTAACAATAAGTGAGTGCATATGCCCAAGTGGAAAACGTAACTCATCACCGCCTAGCCACTAACGAGTAAAGTAATGCTTCGAATCGCCATAAGCTAGCCGTCTTGGCGATTGATTACCCAGCCTTGTAACGCTTTGGCCCTTATATTTCTGAAGCTATGCCATGAAGTAGTTTTTCCAGCTAGTGACTGGGAACAAAAAATTAGGTGGCGATTAGATAAAAAATATTTGCGGCTATATATTTATGTTTTTGTAGTTTTTTTGCAGATTATTTGCATCATTGGACCCTTTTACGACATTCTTCGTTGTTCATTAATTAGAGTTATGATATTTGCGCTGTAAATATATTAACAGTTCAATTTTAAATTATCCCAGACAAACGCTTGTACAGTAACGTGGTTTCGATCCCGGGACCTCTGGGTGATGAGATGTGACGTTGTCCATTGAGCCAGTTCTACTTATTTAATTTCTGAATTTTCTTAGCGTCTACATAAGTTACACTACACAATGTCAGATTATTGAAAAATGGGTGAATTAACAAATATAAATAACATTATCGGATCAATGACTCAATTGCGTTCGAATTGAGAGCGATAATTGCATAGAATTACATAACCTCAAATTGTATTTGTCCGATCATTTATTCCGGCTAGTGCGGCCGCAGTTGGGAAGTGTTGGCTAGGTCATCACGAGATACCGACTTGAGGATTTTATTCATTCGCAACGTCATCTGTAACTCAATTTGCTGAACCAACCATGAGCCAGTCGTTCGATGGAAGTACACGTATTCACATAACCACACTTTGTCATTTGTGACCAAGATAAGCTGGGCAGTGACTAGCCAAGGGGTGCCCAGCAGCAGTTAGCTGGCTAGGTCATGGCGAGATACCTACTTGAGAATTTTTGCATTCGCAACGCCATCTGTAACTCAAGTTGCTTAGCCAGCCATGAGCCAATCGCTCGATAGAACTACACGTAGTCACATAACCACACTTTGTAATTTGTGACCAAGATCGGCTGGGCTGTGACTAGCCAAGGGGCGCATAGCCGCAGTTAGCTAGTGTTGGCTAGGTCATGGCGTTATGCCAACTTGAGCATTTTTTTCTTTTGCAAAGCCATCTAAAACTCAAGTTAGCTATCCAGCCACGAGCCATTCGCTCGATGGAACTACACGTAGTCACATAACCTCACATTGTCATTTGTGACCAAGATCAGCTGGGCAGTGACAAGACAAGGGCTGGATAACAAAACATTCACAATATTACTAGCTCATAGCGAGCCAACCATTGCCCGGCTTGTATGAGCTTAATTGGGCGAGCCAGTTACTAGGTCCCAGGCCAGTAACTCAGACAGGCTAGAACAATTTCTACCCGGGTGGGGCTCATATGGGTGTCACGGCGTGAAGAAACTGTAATGCTCATACGGAGTTCATATTAGCGGCATTGCGTGACGTAACTATGCTGTACTCATACGGAGCTAATATTAGCGGCATGGCGTGACATTGAAACGTATCCTGCCTAGTTAAATTTTGTACCTACCTACGGTTTGAACCACGTATTCTAATTCGAGAGCTGAGCGCGCTACCTACCCAGCCATTCTAACACTTGTGCGAACTTTCTTTGTGTCTGCCTATTTGTATTATTCTGGATTTGTATGCATATCGCCTTCATATTGCGCTCATCGAATGTATCACTGTGAACATGCATATTGCCGTCATGGAATGTATTACTGAGAAACATGCATATCGCCGTCATAGGATGTATCACTGAGAAACACGCATATCGCCGTCATGTTGCGCCCACCGAATGTATAGCTGACAAACATGCATATCGCCGTCATATTGCTTGCATGGCATGTCTACCACCAGTGCTAACCCAGTTAATTTATCAACACAAGTCATTGGATGACTTCCATATGACGTAAAATTTGCAGATATTAATTGTGGACAATTGAGCACAGCGATATGAGTTCAACGTGCTCCAAACGTATGATGCATTTGTAAACAACATATTGAGATCAAAATGCTTTGTACATTCACTATACTAAATGAGTTCACGGCTTTGCGTCATGACATGTAGTCAATGTGCTGTAAAATTTGCTTCATCAATTGTATGCACGGCGTGATGATCACGACTGTCTATCTGGGACAACAAAGGTAGACAAAGTAAAGTAAGTAAATATAATGTAACAAAGCATGATGACGAATGATTAAGTATAAACATCGTAGGAAAACTTAGCTGCTGGTAACATCGTGTGCGAACAGATGTGAAAAAGCTTGGATTTGAAGATTGCACAATCGGGAGTGCCAGAAGTATTTTGCGGTTAACCCAAAGGAATTTCTGAGAGAGAGAGAGAGAGAGAGAGAGAGAGAGAGAGAGAGAGAGAGAGAGAGAGAGAGAGAGAAGAGTGAAACATGAGCTTGAATTCCTTGGAGTATTGACGCTTCGACCGGAAATCGATGCAACCTCTATACCCTGTTCCACACACACGAGTATATATCGCAAACTCTAAAAAGTCTCTCGAGCAGAGTCTCGTGCCGCGTATCAAGAATCGTCGTCTTCTTGCGAAGTTGCGGGGCGATAGGATGGGAGAGCCTTCGAGACAGATTTACGAGGCAAGCGCGTGGCAACGTCGTGCCCGTGTACTCCCTCTGCTTCATGGAGCTTTTGCTTTATATACACTATATTAGCATTGTTTGCCTTGCTTCTTGATGTGCTGAAAGGACTTCCTGGCGCACGAGTAGTTTGTTCCTAGCTGAGATGCTCTCTCTCTCTCTCTCTCTCTCTCTCTCTCTCTCTCTCTCTCTCTCTCTCTCTCTCTCTCTCTCTCTCTCTCTCGCTCTCCCTCCACCTCTCTCTTTTTTGCTATCCCCTTAACAGCGGCGAACAGAATCGAGAGTCGAGGATCTCGAGCTCTTCTCCGCGCCCCATGCATCCAGATATATATATATATATATACACACACACACACACACACACATATGTGTCCATACCGTTTGTTATGGTCCAGAGGGTTCGATACTGAGAGCATCTCCGAGAGTACTGCGTGACCGCAGAGTAACGACGCGTATGTAGCGAAATGCCACTCTGCTTTTTTGCCCTTGAGCTTCTTTAATTTTCGAGAGGGAGAGAGAGGGAGGGGGGGATACGGCAAGCGTATAATAAACATCGATCGTTCTTGGTTCCAATATTTTTCCTGATACGCGCTCCTCCAACGAGGTCTTTCAACGCCTCCATTCAGCCTGAGAATGAAGAACATAATACGTGCCCTGTAGAGCATGGAGCAAGTTTTCTCTCACTGAGCTTCAGCCTCCCGGTAATCGGATTATGTACGGAATCCAGGCCCAGGGGGCGCCTGTTTGTTCAAGTGCTCAAACAGGTGTTCAGTTTTCCTCGGGCCTACTGCGACACTCGTCAAGAACGGGCGTCAAGGAATAGGGTGGAAGGGACGCTGGAGACGCAAATAACTGTGAAAGAGCGAAGGCAGAGATACGTAAAGACAACATCGGCCTAAAGGATTATAAAATACGTGCAACAGACAGTGAGAATTGGGCGGAGATGATCATACGCTGCTAGCCTTTCTCTTTTTCCGGAATTTTTAACATCGTGGAAATCCCCGTGACGAATTCCTCAGAGGCTCTTTCTAAAACGCCTGAACGTGCTGTTGTATTCGGAAGTTCGCGCGTGTATGTCATTATACATATATTAGGTGGCTGTATTGAAAGCTACTGTTTTTTAGGGAGATATCGTTAGGCGAGGAAAAAATTGCTGATTTTCATGATTATTCTTTGTTTAAAGAATGATTTCTTGACGATTTTTTGAGACTTTGTTTTTTGTTAATCTTTTTAAATGGCGGAGGTATGGTACGGTCTTCTGAATGGGTTGCGGCGAATGTTGCCAGGCGGCGTGACACGTATCGCCGGCGGGATTAATCTGAAAAAAATCTAACGGAGATTTTTCTTTCATTAACACTCATACGCCGAATATGAACCAAGAAAAAGCGAGAAATGTTGAAAATCGACGAAATGGTACGCCTTAGTACAAAAAGATTGAATTTTCCGAAACAATGACTACATTTTTCAATAGAAAGATGCTCTTTAAATATTTTTAAAGTAATTTAGGATCATGTTTTAGACAATGAGGTTAGAAAGATTTATACCAAATTTTGTCAGAATCGGTCGATTAGCTTTAATTAGCTGAAATTAAATAAAAACACCATGTAACAGTCAAAAGTAGTAATAAAACATCCCCTAAGTCTCAAAAATCTTTAGAAAAAAACATGATTTTTTTTTCTCCTAGAGGTATCTTCCCCTTGGATGTTACTACTTCCTGCCATGTCTCTGGAAAGAGCTGAATCACATGTAGAAAGAATGCCCCGCTTTTGGATCTCTACACCCATCTACCCATTTTTGGACTTCCGCCCAATTAGGGAAGTGAGTATCTTCCAAAACGTGTGGCATCAACCGCAACAAGTGATAATGACTTGGGAAAAGGTCTGGAGACCACGCTGAGGGCTTTCCATTCCAGTACCATCAGTGTTTTTTTCATCGCCAATAGAATGCAGAGGCGAGTGTTGTCATCACTGCAACATCACCTTTTAGTAACTTGATGCTACCGATAGCCTTTCCAATTGAATCATCATTCGGACTCTCTATTTGCTGTTCGGCAAGTACAATACCTCTAGGTTCCAAGCTCTTCAAGCGCCCACCCCTACATATCACACCAGGTACCCAGTATAGCTTTGTGATCATGGATAATCCGTTTTGGCGTCGATGTTGATGGTTGGCCAGGACTAATCCATGATCCTCTGCTTTTAGGCTTCTCGAAATAAATTCATCCTTCATCCCCAATTGAAATACGCCACGTAAAACGTTTTTTTACTACGCCTCGCAAGCAAAGAAATGATGATTAGTCGATTCGAAATGGAACCCTCGCTCAGCTCGTGTGGTAGCCATGTTTCCTCTTTCTGCAGCTGCCCCGTGCAAACATTAGAATTGAGCTTATCATCCAATCTTCTAAAAGTTTGAGAAGAGTTGTCATCCTGTGAACTTTGCCATCCGGCATCTTAAATTTTTTCAGCTGCCCTGGTCGTTGCTTAGCACAAGGGTCACAATTTTTGAACAGTCTAAACCAATCTCCACATCTTTGGATGGTGGGGATTCACCATAAGTCTGTGCAAGCCATCAGGTAGTTTCAGCTGCACTTTTTTCCAAATCGGAATAGTCTAGAAGCACACTTCGCAATAGCAACTTGTCCATTTTCAACTTACTCGTTCGAGACACGTGTCACAACCAAACATGGCGTCTTTTGGCTGCACGTTAGTGGCACAGGGCCACCCTTCCAAGCGTCTTCAGCGAAATCTGCCTGTACTGAACACCCAAAGACACCTGCAGTGAACACCAGCCTTCAATCCAACCACCACATTCAACTGGCTGCGGATTGACGCTGCTTTTACCATGATTGCCGAGCAGGAGAGAGAGAAAGAGAGAGTATGTGCACATAGTTACATGGCAATATGCGCGAAAAAGGAAAAAAAAGAGGAAAATTGACGCGGCAGATTGATAGGGGGCCTGCTTCCGCCTCTACAGACGGAACAACACTCGTACGTAGATTAAAGATTGCACGGTCGTGTCACAATCTATCTATTTCCTCCGCTACATATACGTAGGCGTGTGTACGTGTGTGGAAAACAGAAAAGAGATCTTCAAATACACAAACACACATGAGAAAGACGGCAAATAATCTCTTTCCCTGTATCTGTCTCTGTCTCTTGATCTCGTCGCTGTCGTTGTCCGATTCTAGCCAACCAATGGGCACACCCACCTGGATATATACTGGGTGGCAGAGTGCTTCTCGTTGGTAATAACCCCATAGGCATAAGAGACCACCGCGAAAGCGCAATCTGGTCTTAATGGCGGCAACTGCCGTGAGATATCGCGATACCGATATTATTCTCGTCCTTTCTCTCTCTCAGGTCTTTCCTGTGTGTGTGATTTTCTCCCTTCCGCACTCTCTCTCTCTCTCTCTCTCTCTCTCTCTCTCTCTCTTGCTTTATCTCCAACGTTTATTGTTTGGATATATACAAGCCAGGTGAATCTCTATGTGTATCGGCGTGAGAGAGACAGAGGGCGATAGCGAGAGGGGGGGGGGGAGGATGCACTATAAGCTTCTGTTATGTGCCCAGTTGTGAGGAGCTACGGAACGACGATAGCCCGAGATATCGAGAGACACAAACGATACGTGGAATGGCCGTATAAGATGCACGTGCCTACTTTTTTTTTGTTACCAGTGAAATCTCGCGCGCCTGGTCATACGGAATTCAAACGATACTTCGTATCTTCCGGACAATTTTATCAGGCCAATTAAGGGGCCACTTTGGAGCCACGAAAAAAGGCTATTTTCGCGATTTTTTTTTTGAGGATTTTATAAAAGATATGAATATAAAAGTTGTTGGGCTTGATAAATAAAGTCTTGAAATACATTTAAAAAAATGTTTAATTCATTTTAATTCATTTTTAAGTACAGTAACTAGGGGAGACCGGGGACAAAAGTAACAATGTGTACTCCATGCCTCATTTCTCGTCAATTATAACATTTGTGATAAAATAAATATAGCCATATTAAACTTTCGTTTATGGTCTAAACATCTGCTTTGTTATTTTATCTAATATGTATATATATCGGTTTCTGAATATTATAAAGCTGCAAAAAAAATCGGAGATTGTTACTTTCCACCCCATGATCAGGGCGAAAGTAACAAGGCGTGGGTCGAAAGTAACACCGTATTAGTTCTGCCCAAGGCTATAAATACAATGAAAAAAAAACACACAAGATTAAATCAAATTATTTATTTTAAAGTTATAGTACAAAAATAATAAGCTTCCTAATTAAGTTTAACTTGAGATTCATGTTTCCATTCAGTCGAAAATCAAGAAAAATTTACTTCTTGATGATTAGTTAATTAACAAAAAAAAACTCTTATGACAAAACAAAAAATAACATCTTAACGATCAACAATACAAACAAAAAATGAATTCTTAATGAGTTTTAAACTCTTTAACAAAATTAACAAAACCAAAATAACTTCTAAATTGCCATCAACTACGAAAATAAGATCTTCAATAAAACTATTTCTTCCTCAGAAGTGAAAACACGGTTGACGCAACAGTAGCCAACTTGTGCATTAGTATTCCCTGCTTTAAGGGAGACTTTGTCATATTTCAAGTGGTTACATTTTATTTTGTGTAAAAGAAACGAGTAAAGCTTTTTGAGTGCGGTTTTTTTCTTGCTATTATTCATGATATACAGAACGTTAACAAAAAATTTTATTGAAAAAAAAACCAAAATGGCGGCCGTTGCAGCTCCGCGAAAACAGGTCCTCAAATCGCGGGAGGTAAACGGCTGACATCACTGCCCCCTCTTTGTTGATCTGAAACACGCATTCAAAGCATATTATCAATCTGTGACCCTTTGGTCATGGAATGACGGATGGATTTTTCGTTTAGTACAAATTTCGGAAAATGGCGGCAATTAAAAAAAAATCGAATTTTCGCGTTTTTTTTCGCATAAAAAGATAAATAATAAATGCAAAAATGTATCTATCGAAAAAACGATCCGTCATTCCGTGAAGACATATTTTCTGAGTATGCTCTCCAAATTTCAGGTCGATATGTTAATTACAGCGGTCAGGAGAATGTCAGCAATTTTTAAAAACGTGTTTACGAGAAAAACGCGTTTAAAGTTTTGTAATGTGTTTACACAAATGTGTTTATAATTACCGCTAATCGGCAATGCCTGGTCCATAGAGGCATCCCTTCTCTTCTTCTAGCTGCTTATGTTCAGCAGCTAACATCTCCCGCTGGGCACAAAGGACAAAGTCTCCCTTGAGTTTTCTTATAAATCTATTTAATGTGACATGACAAACTCCGTATTTTTTTGCAAGTGCTCTTAGTGTTGCGTTCTCCTTGAAATGTTCATCTGCTGCTTGTCTATAGACCCCTGTGTCAGTGGTGTCTCTATTTGTTTTTCTTATCCGCTGCCGTGGCATTCTGTTAAACCAAAAAAGGAAAGAAAACGTTTAATACAAATTAACCATTCTACCGGGACGAAAGTAACGCGTTACTTTTGTCCTGCCATGAGATGGTTACTCTTGTACCCAACCCCGTTTTTGATATTTTATACAACCTAACCTTAAAACTGAATGTGTTACACGGAGACGAATTATAACATGCTAAAGACAATCTTAACGTAAATCAACGAACTAATATTCACATTATTATCAGCATCTTAATTCTACGTAAACACTTAATGAATAATAAACGAAAAACTTACTTTTGGTGGTAAAAATCACAATACGTCCGCTGACTCAACCTTGTCGCGCGGCGCGGGCGCAGAGACCGAACGCACGCGTGGGGGACGGTGCAAGCTGACAACCAACGGTCGCGCGCGTCGTTCTGGCCATTGGACAAGGCTACAGAGCGTTTGTTACTTTCGACCCGCCGTTACTTTTGTCCCCGGTCTCCCCTATAGTTGAACGTAACGCCTCAAAAGCAGTTGGGCTAGGTAGCTCCATCACTCGGCAACGGCGTGTCTGAAACTAAAAAATCAAAGTCCATTAGATTCAGTATGACACCAGCTACAAAATGACCCTCGGATACAAAGTTTTATCAAAAAATAAAAAAATGACAGATTGAAAACGAAAATAGTAAAAAAAACGCGTTTTTTCGCAGTTTTTTGCAAAAAAAAGAGTATAAATAAAAATTTTAAAATCATCTAGGGTCATCTAGTTGCGAATCACGTTTACAATACGTGGTGCAAATTTCAAGAGAATCGGTTTATTAGTTTTAGAGATACGATGGAGCTAGATTTTTAAAACGTTGTTTCGAAAAAAACGCGTTTGAAGTTTATACTACGAAAAACTCTATGAAGTTTGAAGCTTATAGTTTTGAAGTTTGAAATTTGAAGTTTATTTGAATTTGAAGTTTGAAGTTTATTTGAAGTTTGAAACTTTGAAGTTTGATGTTTGAAACTTTGAAGTTTGAAGTTTGAAGTTTATACTATGAAAAACCTAAACTCAATCGGCAATTCCTGCACCGTACAAAATCCCTTCTGTTTGCTAATCATCGTCGATTTCTTCAAGTCTTGGTTGCTTTCGATTTTTTGAAATTTTCAAAATGGACTGGCCTCTTAAATAACGTTTCAGTATAGGACTGTTCATCAAATGTTTCGTTCGCAATTACAATGGGTGAATACGATAAAGTTCATATGCAAATACTGTTTGGTTCGGGCATTCTACGAGCAATCAAAAGTGATCGAGTTAGTTTCTTTTTTAAAATTCAAAAGACGAAAAAATGATTAGTTGAGATACAGAGAAAAGAAACGAAGCCATCTTATGGTTTCCCATTGAGACATTTATTTGGGTCACGAAGGCGATGGCCGTTTTCCTCCGAACTGCGTTATTTACGGCGACACCCGCCGTGAATAACAATAAAAATAAATCAAATTTCTGCAATATTCTGCTTGTCCGTGCGGCAAGAAAAGAACACGAAATGTGCAGATGAAGAGGCCGGTGCGAGAGAAAAAAAATCCGGACAAAGAGAGAGAGAGAGAGAGAGAGAGAGAGAGAGAGAGAGAGAGAGAGAACGAGATAGCGAGAGGGCGAGGGCGTGAGGGAACGGAGAGTACTTGACCGTCGCACCGGTACATTCTCTCCTTAGTCTTAGAATGAAAATTGTCGGTGGACGAAGGTGCTTCAGAAGACGACGAAAGAGGGTTATACCCCGTGAGAGCGACGCGCAAGGAGTACAGTTACGAGTCTCTCTCTCTCTCTCTCTCTCTCTCTCTCTCTCTCTCTCTCTCTCTCTCTCCTCTCTCTCTCGCGAGAGGAGCACAAGAAAATACGGTGTGTGTGAACAATTCTCTCTCGTCGCTTGGTCTTTTCCCGAGGCGAAAAAGGGACACAAAATCTCCGGTGATGCTCGTACACATAGAGGGTTCAGAGTTCGCGCGCGATATAGGTACCTCAACCCACCCACCGTATGTACCAACCAAAGAGCAAATTGTGCATAGAGCGGGCCTCCGTGGGACATTATACAGTTACACCGATTCACCAGAATGGGTTATTAATATCGTCATGTCCAACTAACACGCTTCTTCGTTCCTTCTAAGGAGGCTACACACACACACACACATATATAAATATATATATGAAATTGTAAAATAAAAAATAAAACATAATATCTGTATACATAAAATTATGGACAATATTTATATGGTAATCCATATAAATATAATATGTAATACACGCACATATACACGGGCATATATATATATATATATATATATTATACGTTTGAATATGTGTGTGGATTTAATCCATTTAAATGTTGATCCATAATTTTGCAGTTCGCACTCTTCTTCTGTTCTCTCTCTCTCTCTCTCTCTCTCTCTCTCTCTCTCTCTCTCTCTCTCGAATATATATATATATATATATATATATATATATATATATATAGCGATTCTTTTGTGCACTTTGTTCGCTAAATTTTTTTATTCTATTTAACACGATGCTATTCATAACGTTATATATTACACGATATATAATGTACAATATGATATACCATTAAATTTAATACAATATATTTATTTACCATGAACATGAGTTTACGTCTGAAAATGGGCACTGCATCTTTTAAATTATATATATATATATATATATATATATATATATATATATATATATATATATACAGATGCAAAGCATAAATAGTGTATTTAAAAAAATTATTATATGCATTTTGTTCGAGAGAAATTTTTTTTCTGTAAATAGATTTTCTCACCACATATCTCTCATCACAATTGGGTTGGTCGACACCAACAGAAGAAAACGCCCCTAAAAATGTTGGCCCTATTTTCAGATGCAGCCTTTATTTGCATTATTCATCGATTACCCCCCCCCCCCCCCAATATATATATAGTTATATTATATGATTATATGTATATATACACTATATATATATATATATATATATATATATATATATATATATATATATATATATATATATATATATATATATAGTGAGAAAATATATCTACAGAAAAAAAAATTTCCTTCGAACGAAATGCACATAGTAATTTTTTTAAATACACTGTTTATGCTTTACAATGTATATATATATATATATATATATATATATATATATACCCATAAAAATAATTTAAAAGATGCAGTGCCCATTTTCAGACGTAAACTCATGTTCATGGTAAATAAACATATTGTATTAAATTTAATGGCATATCATATTGTACATTGTATATCGTGTAATATATAACGTTATGAATAACAACGTGTTGAATAAAATTTTAAAAAATATAGCAAACAAAGTGCACAAAAGAACCGCCAGAAATTTGACTTCCGTAAGCATGTTTTGCGTTTCCTGGACGCACGTGACACAAGCTAGGCGTTTGATCAAGGAAAGAGGAGTCTATTAGTAATCCAGGAAGTAGCCGTGCGCGCGAGGAACGTAGATCGATTTTATCGACGTGAAAGGGTGGGAAGGGGTACGGGGGTGGTTGGGTGAGGGAATAAAGTCTCGGTGTACTCGATCAGGAGCTGTAATGCTCTCCTTCGCGAGGTGTATCGAGGCACACGAGTGGCGCCCTTCGTGTACACACGTTTATGTACAAGCGCGTGCGCTCGCTCGCTATTCGTCTATGAATATGCATACGCCGCGATTGGCACGATTGTATGGCACTCGTGTCGCGTGCTTATCCTTTTAACGACGGTGAGAAGGAAAAGAAACGGAGTAGCCGATGTGGAGGGTGAGGACGAAAATTAGGAGAAGGACAGGAAGAAGAGAAACGTGCGGGCGATGCGAATGTAGAAGGAAGAACGAAAAGAAAAAGATGAAGGAGAAGAAAAAGGAGGGAAGAAAGGAAATTAAGGAGAGAAGGACGAAGCAGAGAAAAAATGAAAATGAAAGAAAAAAGGATGAAAAGGAAGAAGAAAGAGAAGACCAAGAAGGTATAGAACATGAAGAAGAAGAAGAAGATGAAGGAGAGGAAACTTTCGTAGAAAAAGGAAACAAGCGGGAGACGAACAAATGGAAAGAGAACAAAAAACGCGGGCGGACGAGAAGACGAAAGAAAAGAAGAACCGAAAATAGCGGATGGAGAAGAAAAAGGAGCCGAGCAAGCTAAAAAACGCAGAACGACAACAAGGAGGAAGAGAAAAGGAAGAAGGAAAGAAAGAAAAGGAAGGAAACAAAAAGCAAAAAGAAGAAGCAGAAGAATAACGAAAGGCGGCAGAGGAAGAAAAAAAGAGATGAAGAAGAAAATAAATAAAAGAGGCGATGAAAGCGAGAAGACAAGAAGTAGGAAAAAAGAAACGAAAAAGAGGACGAAAGCGAGAAGAGAAAAAAGGCGGAAGGAGAGGATGAAGAAGGAACGCGACCAAGTCAGTCGAGATACCACGGGAAAATACTTGCTCAGGCGAGAGGTCTCTCTCTCTCTCTCTCTCTCTCTCTCTTTCTCTTCATCTCTCGTTTCCCGTACTTCGGAGATAATAAATTAACGCCGTTCGCACCCCGCGCTCCTACTTACGGGAGAGTGTAGTTCGGTGGCTCTCCCTTTTGCCGTTGCCCTTTGTATACTACACTACATGACACACACACACACACACACACGCGCGCGCGCGCGCACACACACACACGCACACACACACACACACACACACACACACACACATATATATATATTTATACACACAGTGATCTATTCGTACTTCCAGCAAAAGAGAATCTCTTTGCGGTATGTCCCGCGAATCTCGTACTGCGGAAGATCCGCAGTTGTGTCGCACGCTCGGATACGCATCTTGCGTTCCTTCCCGCAACCCTTCCTGTACTTCTCTCACTTTCTCTCTCTCTCTCTCTCTCTCTCTCTTTCTTTCTCATCAGGCTCTCCCTCTCTCGTATTATTATTCAACCAACTTGAATATAGAAGGAAAAAGAAAGTCACGATTCTTTCGGCTCTTTAAAACCTTCTCTATCTCGATCTATTCCTCTTCCTTGCTACTTCGTCTCCTTTATCGCTCTCGCGGTTTATCCCCCATATATGCGTATTCGGCTTGGGCTCTCTCGTTCCCGACAAAAAGGCGCTTGGTATACTTCCGAGTATGCACACGGGGAAAGAACATTTTCTACCAGCTAATCAGCACATCTGGCTGTTTCGAGCACGGTCCTAAGTTTTTTCATACCCAATCGTTGGTTTTGGAGACAGGAGGGTCCTTCAAACGACTTTAGTATCTATATGCTCACAGTTATCCGATGGTGATTTTGAAGACATTGGGATTTACGTAAGGTTCAGTATGGGGGAGGCAATTGGCAATTGGCTACTATGAGGACGGTGCTCAAAGTCGAGTGACCTCGAACTCACATTTGCCCATGTATCATTGACCGTATTACGAACATGAGGATCTCTCCACGGTAGCGCCAGATGCATTAACCACCCACGTTGCCAAGTTCGGGGCGGGAGGGGGCGCGAGAGAGAGAGAGAGAGAGAGAGAGAGAGAGAGAGAGAGAGAGAGAGAGAGAGGGAGAGGGAGAGAGAGAGAGAGAGAGAGAGAGAGAGAGAGTACACATCCTCGTTGAGGAAAAGCGAGAGAGGGAAGATTGCTCGCCGACTCCTTGGAAGTCGACGAGATCCTTTTCAGCCCAAACGAGCGATTCAAAGCACCAGTCTCCTTACAAAGTGAGCAAGAACGAGAGAGAGAGGCTCGAGTCGAAGAAACGAAAGAGAGGTGAATGTTGGAGGGTCACGGAGCGCATCTATACGCGTATGAATGATATATTCGCAATGTGTTGCATCTCTCGCTGCCGAGCTCAGCAGTACAGAAAGATGCTGCGCTTCCTTTTTGCTCGGGGTTCCTCTCTCTCTGCACCTCTAACGTGAACTTTTCTCTCAGTCACTTTTTTCTCCCGTTGCAGCGTTTTCCTCCGTCCCTCTCTCTCTCTCTCTCTCTCTCTCTCTCTCTCTCTCTCTTTGGCTCTCTCCTTGCGAGAGAAGATCACACGACGTGTGTGGCCCCGGGAGACTGATTCGCTTCTGGTGGTGGCTGCACAGATACACAGTTCGGCCGTGTTACCTCTAGAGTGTACTAACCCCCGAGAAAACTGAATTCACCTCGAGCATGGTTGAGACGATATCCACCGATTCTTCATTCGGGGTACGAATATTTATATGAGTGTATATAGCAAAGAGACAGAAAACCGTACACGTATCACTATTCGAGCGAAAAAGGCCTAGAGTGCAAAGGGTTATTTCGCGAGTACCGCAAAATCATAAGCGTAAGTGCACGCTGTAAGCATAACACTTCTGTACGTGGTACAAATCACAGGCCGAACTTTTATCCTCGTACGATGGTACCTTGCTTACGCAATGCTTTTCGCTTGTAGCCACCTGGCGGATTGTTGGCGAAATGCATTCAGGTAATGTCTTCCCGGCCGGAACTTTGATATTTCCCAATATGACGACAAGGCGTTCAAAAACCACGAATGACCTGCTTTACTTTTTTGCCTCGTAAAATCATTTGGCTATTCTTTATGCTTAAATCATTGGTTATCGTAATCCCGGTATTTGTTATAAGCATTGTTATCCTCTTCGATTAACATTGATGAAACGAATGCTTTCAATGATGAATAGAATTACAACAGATGTATTAGTTTCATCCCAATAACTTATAAATATCTTTGATGAGATGAAAAGACAAGTAGCTTTTCGTTAGTTCTTAAAGACATGCTCCACTTTTCAGAACATGCCAATGTTCTGGACGGGTAGTCATTATGTGGAGATGTACTTGCTCGCAATGTATCCCGGCCAGAAGATTGTAATTTCCAAACATAGAGGGTAAGACGTAAAAAATCGATTATGCGATCTTCCCGGTTTGTTCCATGGGAGGGCCCGGTCAGGTAAATCAGGCAAGGCATGTCTGGTCAGGGCTGGATACAAAGTAGGGAATGCCAGGTGACATTTCTGCACGGGAAATTCCCGCCAAACGCAGCAATCAACCCGAGTCGAAATTTTCAGCCTATTTTAAAGGCCTTTGATCCTATGTCAGCCTCACTTGAGTCTGTTTACTGCTAGAGGTCCTACTATGGGCTCCTAAGATGCTCTTTCTTTGCTGCTTACCTCCTCCATGGGCCCTTATACTCCTACCTTACCTAGCTAAAGTCGTTGCAGCTCCTCTTTTGATTGCGTTTGGACCTATCGCGCATTTGGCTGTTTCGACGAAACGAGGGTGGGGATGGTCGCATTCGAAAGAGGGGGTGTGATAGTTTTCAGTAACCGTCATGCGTTGGAGTAGGTAGGACCGCGCGTTCGACGTATAGGCATACGTTTCCAATGGCCTTTCCATCATCTCCACCCAGCGTACCTTTCGCATTCGCTTCAAACTTGCCCCTGCAGCTCCAGTAACTCTCCAAAGTGGAAGAAATGGATCTTGGGCAGTTACAATATTTTCGATAGGAATTGCCTTCACGGATGCATGTATACACGGATCCCTATAGCAGGCACGCATGCATACGTATAGGTACTAGTATACGTGTCTTTTCCATTCTTTTTAAGGCGTTACTCCCACTTGTAGCGCAAAAAAGGCCTTTTTCATGAATTTTTTTAAAGAAAATTACAAAACTTTTTTAATCGATCAATATACCATCTCAAAGAACACATCTTGAAGAACTTTCAGTAATTTTTTTATTGAAAAATATTACATTGTTCAGTGGCAAATGGCCGTCAATGAAATAATGTTTTTATATACACGGTTTGCGGTGACCAACATTGCGGCGAAGTGGATCATCTGAAAAAAAATGCGGATGGATTTAGTCAAATATAAGTATAAACTAGTCTTTAATCGAAGGATTTTAAAAAATATTCATTTTTCACTAAATGGCGGACAGTCAAAGTTAATGGTTCGATTTTAACGAAAAAAACGGCCGTTTTTTGGCTATAAAACGGCCATTGTTTTCGAAAAAAAAAAATCGAACGATTAAAGACTACATTTTTATGTATTAAATAAGCCTGCAAAATTTCAAGAAGATCGGTTCATTAGTGTTCGAGTAATCTTGGTCACCGACTTCAGAAATGCCATTTTGAGAAAAACGCGTTTAAAGTTTCAATTTCCGGTCGTTTACACAAAGGATTCTTCTCTTTCAACGCTCATATCTCAGTCAATTTTGTGCGGATCGACTCGAAATTTTCAGGACATATTCTCAGATACTTATACTTCAAAAAAATGCAATAAAAAAAATTGATTTTTTCAAAATCGCAAGTGGGGGTAACCCCTTAAGGCCATTATTTTAAGGGGCTATACCAGGGTGACGCTTTCAAAAAATCGAATTTTTTGCCTCTTTCGACAGTTTATACTTTCAAGAGTATCTTGTAAAAATGTCAAGGTCGTATCTCTATCATTTTATCTTGCAAAAATCGATAGTTAAATCTTCAAACGTGTTTTTCTCGAAATGAGATTTCCCAAATTTGCTGACATTGTGACTCAAAGAGCAATTATTGAATATATTACTCTACAACGACGTGGGATATTTTTGATTAGATGAAAATTGACGATTTGGCATTGAAAAAAACGTCCATTTTATAGGAAAGAAAACAGACGTTTTTTTTTTTTCATAACCACGCCATTTTGTTAGATTTTGATATTTTTCGAAAATCCTACGTCATTGTCCAGGAAATACCTTCCAGTTTAACGACATTTTTTCCTTTTTCGGTTCCAGCTACTCAATCGGCCGGAATTATGTCAGCAGTGGAGGAACTTTTTTTTTGGATGATACTGAAGTTTGCATCGTTGCAAATGCAACTAAATTTTATTTTTTTGATTCTCGATTTTTGATGATCAACTGGTTGCTTTATGTGTTTGGTGAAGAAAAAACATGTATCCGCCATGTGCGTCTCCCAGAAGTCGCCCTTAAGCGGGGGTGAAAATTGAGAAAAATCATATCTACCGACGTATAGGTATCACACATTTTCTTTTTCGATATTCGCATTAGGGAGCTACGATTTTTTTTCGGAACATACGATTTTTTTATTTATTTTTTTCGACTTTTCAACCTCGCTTAAGGGTGGCTTCCGGATCTCGAAAATCATCCAAATTTTTTCCAGGCTACTTTCTAGAGCTCGCTAATGCGGATATCGAAAAAGAAAATGTGTGATACCTATACGTCGGTAGATACGATTTTTCTCAATTTTCACCACCGCTTAAGGGCGACTTCTGGGAAACGTACATGGCGAATACATGTTTTTTCTTTACCAAACACATAAAGCAACCAGTTGATCATCAAAAACCGAGAATCAAAAAAAAAAAATTCGTTGCATATGCAACGATGCAAACTTCAGTATCATTTTTTTGGCGCCTCCGAAGGCAGCGCATAAGTCGCTCGGATCTCAATATTTTTCTATGAAAAAATTATGTAATATAGGTTAGATATAGCCAAATATATTTTTAATTTTCCGAAACATTTAATTGAGGACTTTTCTTTCAAAAAATTCCCGAAAATCACCCAAATTTTCAGCGTTCACACTGTTATAGCCCCTTAAGGAGGTTGGAGCGATTCAGTTGATTCAAATAACGGTTTATTCATTTTTTGTTTTCAATGAAACTCAAAAAAATGCATACAAGGTACAGATTTATTCCATATACGCTAATTTTTTTAAATATACAATTAAAGGGCAAAATTATGCATTTTAACATTTTTATTACATAAAGTATTATATAAAAACTTTTGTGTTACTACCAACTTCAAAAAGCATAACATTATCGATGATTATTATGAAAAAACTACGACAACGAATGTTTTATACAATTCACAATGAAATTTTCAGTAATTCATAATTATACTTATTCATATTTACGTCACGAGATTATTGGCCCATGGTTTACGATGCGCAAGATGAGGATTTTTTTTTCTAAATGTTCACAAAGGTTCAGTTTGCGTTAATCCGTTGTTAGAAATGGTTTATCTTGGTGCTAAGTAACAATAAAAATTACATAACCTTTAGTGTGAAAGTCTTGCCCATCTAACCGCACGTTAAATTACATACATTAAGGGGTTACCCCCACTTGCGATTTTGAAAAAATCGATTTTTTTATTGTATTTTTTTTAAATATAATTATCTGAGAATATGTCCTGAAAATTTCAAGTCGATCCGAACAAAATTGACTGAGATATGAGCGTTGAAAGAGAAGAATCCGTTCTTCGTGTCAGCTGAAATTGAAACTTTAAACGCGTTTTTCTCAAAATGGCATTTCTGAAGTCGGTGACCAAGATTACTCGAACACTAATGAACCGATCTTCGTGAAATTTTGCAGGCTTATTCAATACGTAAAAATGTAGTCTTTAATCGTTCGATTTTTTTTCGAAAAAAATGGCCGTTTTATAGCCAAAAAACGGCCGTTTTTTTCGTTAAAACCGAACCATTAACTTTGACTGTCCGCCATTTTGTGAAAAATGAACATTTTTTAAAATCCTTCGATTAAAGGCTAGTTTATACTTATATTTGACTAAATCCATCCGCATTTTTTTTCAGATGATCCACTTCGCCGCAATGTTGGTCACCGCAAACCGTGTATATAAAAACACTATTCCATTGACGGCCATTTGCCACTAAACAATGTAATATTTTTCAATAAAAAAATTACTGAAAGTTCCTCAAGATGTGTTCTTTAAGATGGTATATTGATCGATTAAAAATGTTTTGTAGTTTTCTTTAAAAAAAATCATGAAAAAGGCCTTCTTTTGCGCTACAAGTGGGGGTAAGGCCTTAAACTATTTTTTTATCTCTGGTTTGTGGTGGTGAAAAAAGTTCAAAAAATTCGTAAAGACTCAGTATAGTGTAAACAATAACATGTATTTTTTTTAATTAATTTTAACCTTGGATTGTGGCTAACGCTCCAACCTCCTCAAACGCTACAGCAAATCTTAAAAATGATTATTATTATTATTTTCTGATACTCCTGCGAACAATGGTATCATGCGGTATCGTTTCTTCGCGCACTGTTGTTCCGTCGACGGCCATAATGTTGCACGTATATGTCTGTAAATATATGTATATAGCTAAATAGACTATATACATGCATGTATGTGCGTATGCACGCGCGCGCACACACACACATCATATATATATATATATATAATCAGGAACACGTCGTAGATATATGTACGCGCGTTGCAGCCAGCACTTTCAGTGTCGTTACGCCGCGCGCGAGCGGGTAAAAGAGCGCCGCGCGCACGCCTCTCCTTCTGTATCAAAGTTCCGCAGGCTCCTTCTATGCTGCCACATAGTCATGCAAGAGGAGAACACCCTATGGTGGAGTTTCTGTACTGTGATGTGAGTTGCCGCGGTGCTTGAACAGCTCGTCGACAACAGGCTCTTCCTTTCTCTCTCTCTCTCTCTCTCTCTCTCTCTCTCTCTCTCTCTCTCTCTCTCGCGTGCAAGGTAAAAGCCAGAAACGAGGCAGTCGGCGCGGCGTCGTCGCTTACTCCAATCTCCGCTCTATTGACGACATAATGTATGCGTGTACCACGTATATGTATACACGCGAGGAAAGTCAATTTCGAAGACCTTCGACTTTGAGGACCGTGCCTCAATCGTCCCTATACGCAGCATCAGGTAAAACCCAATGGCTTCGACATCACCTTTGGATGGATGCAAGCATATTTCTAGAATGGTGATTTCAAGGACTGTCCCGTCCCCGGAACCAACGGCTCGTGTGGAACACAGTCAATGCTCGTCTTCAAAACAGCCAGGTGTGCTGGAAACCAACGTTGCACAGATACAACAGTCTCGAAGTGTTCTTTTCCCGTATATAGGGATAGTCACTTCGGCATGAAGATGTAAATGCACACGTTGCATCCACAACGACGCGGTGTATGGTACAAAAGAAAGAAAATAAAAGACACGAATAAATAAAAAAAAGAAGAAAAGAAAGGAAATAAAGTGCGCCCGCGCGCGCAGGTAGGACGTTAAGGAAGGAGTAAAATCCCCCGCGGTGAACTGGTATCAACATAGTGGAATATCGGCCTGGTGCACAAGGGCGGTACACGCGTATGTACGTGGAAGTAGCCATTTCTTACTTGCGGCTTGCCATATAACGTGCAATTTGCTTGTGTCCCGCGTGTTCTTTGCTCACTCCCGCACGCCGCCGTGCATTATTTTTTCTCTCTTTCCTAACTATCACCCCCGCACTGCCGCCCTCTAGGCTCACACGTGCGTATGGGTGCATGAATGTGAATACGTTAGACACGGTAGAGACATCGCATGTGATAGAGAAGGCCAAGGCTCGATGTTTATTGCCGTAACCGTCCGAGGTGCGTTTCGTCCTGCTGAAACGAATGGACTGATCACACGTAGATGAAGGGAATCGGCGACTGTTTGATCTTCAGGACTCCAGCTCAAGGGGAGGGTAGGGGTTTCAGCGTGAAATAAAACACTTTTTTGCGATTTTTTTTCATCTATATGGATGGAGTAATTTTATTGAAACCTTTTGTACATTGTTAAGTGTCATTTCAAGAACATACCGTGAAATTTGTACGCGAAAATATCCACAAACAAGCCGGTGACAAAGCTTTTCCAAGAACGCCTTTGGAACAACGCGATTTGCGGTGTTCACTGTATCTCAGCTAGACATTATCTGAAATCAAGTACCATTAAAATTTAGTCAAAGTATCATCAAATTCTCCCCCCAACGGTCTATGATATTTTTTTTTTCATTTCTAAATTTTTGGTGGTCATGTAAAGTGAAAAGTGCTATTTTTCACGAAAAATTCCGCCATTTTGGGAGTGGAAAACCCCCTCAATGTAAAAAAAAAAATCTCCAACTAACCATCGGGGTGAGGTATTTTATATGTAGAAAGTGTGTACCAAGTTTGAAATAAATCGGTCATGTAGTTTTCAAATGGCAGTGAACACGGACTTTGAAAAAGTGGTTTCGATAAAAACGCGGCACCGGCTTGTTTGTGGATATTTTCGCGTACAAATTTCACGGAATATTCTTGAAATGACACTTAACAATGTACAAAAGGTTTCAATAAATTTACTCTATCCATATAGATGGGAAAAAAATCGCGAAAAAGTGTTTTTTTCACGCTAAAACACCTACCCTCCCTTCAGGCAACGAACCCAATATGCAGAGGATTTGCATAGGAGGCAGATTTTAAACGAAAGTTCTAGAATACGTATACGTTGCGAGTGTCGTCGAATCGAAGGTCCGCGCTTGTCCACACTTACCACCGCAAACCTGCGGAACTTGTGCAATTAGAGAAGAATCATCTGCACGGTGCAAGTGCTCGATGTGCGCAGTGTCGTTGCCACGCAAGAGAGAAAGAAAGGAGAATGTACTTAAGAGTTCCTATGGACGACAACAGCAGTCTCGGAATACCGGATGGTACCGTTAGCCTCTAACACGATGACTCCTATACGTTTCCTCTCTTCTCATCCTCCCGTGACACCCGCCGGAAGCTACCGACGGAAATTCTCCAAATGGCCAATGCTACGGTTCTCGCGTTCCGCCACAAAGAACCCAATAGCGAATAAATCCAAACAAAGCCATTAAGACCCCAACATCACAGATATACAAACAAAGCCATCAAGAGCTCTACAGCAAATAAATGTAAAACCAAGACGACCCTAACACGCAATGAATACAAACAGACACAGCAAGATCCCCACAGAAAAATGATACAAGCAAACCCAAGAAGATCCCCATACCAAATGAATACAAACAAACCCAACAAGATCCCAATACCAAATGAATACAAACGATCCAACAAGATCCCAATAGCACATACATGCAAGCAAGCCCTGCCAGACTCAGGCAAACCAACGAAAACCCAATCAAATACAATAAAACTCACTTCCCCAATGGCGGAAAGAATTTCACCAAAATTCACCAAACCCAAAGAGCTCAAAAACTTTCTTCTTTCCAATCACCCAACACGATCATTGCCTACTCCATCAAGTCAATTACAATGGAACCCACTTCCCCAATGGCCCAGGGATCCTCTTGATCGAACCTCATTGATCAGCCGTTCGAGTCCCAACGTTCGAGTGATTCAGCTTAGCACGCGACATTTGCAGAGCGACCTCAGCAGCTTTGTTGTTTCGAGCTTTAAGCAAAGCTGACTATGCGTTGACGAAGATATGTAAACCATCCCAGCAAGAACCCCACAGCAAATGAAAATAAAGAAACCTAAGAAAACCCCAATACCAAATGAATGGAAACAAACCCAAGAAGACACAAATACCAAATGAATATAAACAAACCCAACAAGATCCCAATACCAAATGAATACAAACGATCCAACAACGCCCCCAATGGCACATACTTGCAAGCAAGCCCTGCCAGACTCAGGCAAACCAACGAAAACCCAATCAAATACAATAAAACTCACTTCCCCAATGGCGGAAAGAATTTCACCAAAATTCACCAAACCCAAAGAGCTCAAAAACTTTCTTCTTTCCAATCACCCAACACGATCATTGCCTACTCCATCAAGTCAATTACAATGGAACCCACTTCCCCAATGGCCCAGGGATCCTCTTGATCGAACCTCATTGATCAGCCGTTCGAGTCCCAACGTTCGAGTGATTCAGCTTAGCACGCGACATTTGCAGAGCGACCTCAGCAGCTTTGTTGTTTCGAGCTTTAAGCAAAGCTGACTATGCGTTGACGAAGATATGTAAACCATCCCAGCAAGAACCCCACAGCAAATGAAAATAAAGAAACCTAAGAAAACCCCAATACCAAATGAATGGAAACAAACCCAAGAAGACACAAATACCAAATGAATATAAACAAACCCAACAAGATCCCAATACCAAATGAATACAAACGATCCAACAACGCCCCCAATGGCACATACATGCAAGCAAGCCCTGCCAGACTCAGGCAAACCAACGAAAACCCAATCAAATACAATAAAACTCACTTCCCCAATGGCGGAAAGAATTTCACCAAAATCCACCAAACCCAAAGAACTCAAAGACTTTCTTCTTTCCAATCACCCGACACGATCATCGCCTACTTCATCAAGTCAATTACAATGAAACCCACTTCCCCAATGGCCCAGGGATCCTCTTGATCGAACCTCATTGATCAGCCGTTCGAGTCCCAACGTTTCAGTGATTCAGCTTCGCATGCGACATTTGCAGAGCGACCTCGGCAGCTTTGTTGTTTCGAGCTTTGAGCAAAACTGGCTATGCGTTGACGAAAATATGCAAACCATCATTGCCCACTTGCCTCATTGGAGTTACGTTGAGCCAAGACGACCCCCTCGTCGCTGTACGACTCTAGAAGTTCCATCCACATTCGTTTCTTAATGCTGGAAGTTCGTCGCATATTGTGCCCATGCGTGTACCAAGAATTGGTGAACTTTTCACCAGCACACGGGGCGCGTTGGACTGCACGTACCCAGATGGAGCATTGCGGGACGTCTGACGATCCACCGGTACACATCACAGAGAGTGTACGGAGAGTGAGAAGGGCGTGCAAGGGGCACGGAGGGCAGGGGGGATTTGAAATGCCACATGACTGGATGTATGGGGAGTCCAGGAAGTATAATAGGATATGTACGCATACACATACAAATATAAATATATATATATAGCAGCGTATATATAAAGCTGGTGCGCGGGGAATTTGAATGCAAATTTATCGCCGCGCCCGGCTCATAAATACTATAGTAGTCACAAACGTTGAATAGGCACCTGTGTACACACAAGCACATATACACGAGCATGTACGCTCGCTCGTACTTACCTTCGCTCTCTCATAGGGTGGTACACATAAAAGACGGAATAATGATTGCCATGGCACATGCCAGCAGGCGGAGCGACTTCTCTCTACGACCATGTGTGTGGTATTTTCTCCTATAGACAGCTCGTCTGCACTCTCCGTCATCGTTGTTCTCTCTCTTGCTTTCTCTCTCCCTCTCTCGCTTCCTATCTACATGTCCCTCTCTTGGCGATACCCTCCATGCTAAACGACCTCTCCCAAGCCCTCTCGCGAAATACGAAAAAAAATCTTAATCCCCGACATTCCTCCGGACGTACACGGCTCGCTCAACCTCAAGTGCCACGATTTTTTCCGTTTGCGTTTTCTTTTTCTTTCTTTCTCACCGAAGAAAGGTCCTCGACGGCAAGAGCCGTCGTGGTGGAAAAAGTGGTTTATGGCCCTACCAACCGAGATGCAGTTGCGGGTACTTCGCCTTTGTGGAAAGTGAGTGCACTCGACGGAAAGTTCTCACTCACCGCGAATGCGTGCACTTTTCGAGTTCTCTTCGAAGAACTTCCGCTCTCCGAACGGAAGTCAGAATGCAACTGAGTTAAAAAGGCACGCAAGCGCGGGGGCAGGGTAGCGAACTCGGCGTGCTCTCGATGGGGATTGTCGCCATGGTACACACTTTTAAGAACGAAATTTTGAAGGGGTGCTCGTTGATTCCCTGATGAGCTAATTAGGAATCATGAAGTCACCTGTTTAGATTTTTAATTTAAAGTTGAAAATTTCAGTCATAATTTACCGAACGTAAATTTTTCACTTTAGACCAACATTTTCATAACTTTCATCACAGTTACGAAGCTGATTATTTTATGCATAAAAGTACTACTCATGAAGATTCAGTTGCAAAAAAAAATGTCGACAAAGTCTTCTACGTTTTTTTAGATTTTTTTTAATTGGTCAGGTCGAAAATTCTCAAAAATTCAGAAAAATATTCATAACTCGAAACCTATGAAAAGTCGTGGAAGATACATGGGGGTGATTCGGATACCCACGATACAAGGGACCTAAATTTTATTTTTGGACGTCAATGTTCCGGCTACCCTGTGTGTGTGTGTGTGTGTGTGTGTGTGTGTGTGTGTGTGTGTGTGTGTGTGTGTGTGTGTGTGTGTGTGTGTGTGTGTGTGTGTATACGAGGGTGGGGTGAAAAGTTTCCGGCCTGACCAAGAGATGGTGCCACTAGGTCTAGTTTTGGAGCGGCGTCCTACAGTACCATTCCTATCTAGCTTGTATGTACAGTTTCAGCCCAATTGCTACGTTAGTTTGCGTTTGAGAGCACATTGCGCGAGACGCTTCCGTTGTTTTCGTAAAAATGGAAAAATTGGAAAAACGTGCTGTCATCAAATACTTCCATTTGAAAGGTTTTACACCAAAAGAAATTAAAGAAGAGATGGATTCAGCACTAGGAGACTCCTCCCCATCATATTCAACTATTAAGCAGTGGGTTTCTGAATTTAAAATGGGTCGTGTGAGCACCTCTGACGAGCCTCTCTCAGGACGGCCCGTTGAAGTCACAACTTCAGAGATGATTGCAAAAATCCATAAAATAGTGTTGGAAGACCGCAGGTTGAAAGTGCATGAGATAGCTGAGACCTGTAGGATGTCAGCTGAACGTGTGCGAAATATTTTGCACAACCATTTGAACATGGAAAAGCTGTGTACAAGGTGGGTGCCGCGTTTGCTAAGACTCGACCAAAAACTGCTTCGAAAAACCATTTCTACCGACAATTTGGCGCTGTATAGGCGTAATCCAAACGAATTTTTGCGTCGATTCATAACTGTTGATGAGACATGGGTCCACCACTATAGACCTGAAAATAAAGAACCGACAAAACAGTGGGTTGGAAAAGGGGAACCAACCCCAAAGAAGGCAAAAACAATTTTATCGGCAAACAAGGTTATGGCTTCTGTTTTTTGGGATGCGAGAGGAATTATATATATTGATTACCTTGAAAAGGGTAAGGCTATCACTGGTCAATACTACGCAGAGTTATTGCAACGTTCGAAGCACGAGGTGCAAATTAAACGACCTCATTTGGCGAAGAAAAAAGTTTTGTTTCATCACGATAACTCACCAGCGCATTCGTCGATCGTTGCCATGTCCAAAATCCACGAATTGAAGTTTGAATTGATGCCGCATCTCCCCTACTCTCCAGACTTAGCCCCCAGCGACTATTACCTGTTTCCTAACCTCAAAAAATGGCTTGGCGGAAAAAGATTTAAGAGCAACGAAGAAGTTATCGAAGCTGTAAATCAGTATTTTGAGGAGCTTGACGAATCTACGTTTAAAACTGGTATAACTAAATTAGAACACCGTTATGAGAAATGTATCAGTATTGATGGAGATTATGTTGAAAAATAAAGCAAAAAAAAATTTTAAACATCGTTTTTCTTGGTCAGGCCGGAAACTTTTCACCCCACCCTCGTATATATTAGGGTGGCTTCAATTTGGGTCAAATTTGAATTTTCAAAGCCCCTTGTAAAAACATAATCAAGATATATGAAAACATTAGTTCAACTTTTCAGGCGCTCGGACAATGTTTAATGGTGCCTGTGAAGGTTTGAATTTTCAATACAAAAATAATGTAGTTTGCCAAGTTACTACTTAATTACTTCTCATGCTTAGGATATTGGTGGGAACAATCTGAAACCTGGCACACATATTGTGCACATTATGAGGCATATGGCCAAATTTTTACATATTTTTCCAGTAATAATTGTCATTATTACTAGCTTTGCAATGACAACCTCGTTTTCATTTTTTTGGGTTTCATTCATCAGACTATTTATTTATTGATGTTTTAATGCAACTTTTGACATGACTATAACTTAAACACAATAGAAACGATTTATTTCTATCAGGAGTGTAAAAACTCCTTAAAATTAAATTTCAACTTTGAATGAATCCTGAGCCACAAATTCAATGCGCTGAAATAAATTATCGCAATGAATACTATAATTATTGAATAAAAATAATTTGACTTAGAGTCGACTGAGAGTCCTTTTGTTTACATTTGGTTACATTTTCTGGTATGCACGGACAATATGAACATCCGATTGTTCCTGTACCTCGTCGCATGTTCAATCTTTCATTATATTCAGTAATGAGCTTGACTCCTCTTTCCGCGACGTCATTAACGACCTTTAATGTTTTGACAATTTGCGAAACCAAGTGACAATTTTTGTTCAAATGCCACTCGAACACGTCGTTATTTGGGAAGCTAGAATCGATTTGAAATATTCTGAAAAACGTTATCGATTAAGGGCTTACGAAAAAATCAATGTTTTCACCCATCAAACAAGCAACGTCTGATAGAAAAATTTCATATAGTTTAGGAATTACGATTTGATTTTCATGTTCAGGCAGCTCCTTCCTAAATTTTTATGCCATTTTTCTTTTAATATCAGCGGGAATGCCTTCATGAAAAAAATGCAATCGCAGCACTTTCAGCGTTCAAACACCAAAAATGATTCGAAATTTTTTTTAAAGCAACTTTGCTCACAAGCGAATGTATTTTCCGGCAATCATGTATTTGCTGAAAAAAGTTCAAATCGTGATCGGGAGCAGCATTTGCTTATCGTGAATAAAAACCAATGTATACAATATTTTTATACAAATCGAACTTTTTCACTATGCATGCAGTCTGCAGTCAAGTCGACAATTGCATTAGAACATCAATAAAAAGTCTTTGATAAAAGAAACTCAGAAAATGATAACCAGGTTGTCATTGCAAAGCTAGTAAATATGAGAATTATTGCTGGAAAAATCTGTAAAAAATTGTTCATATACCTCAGAATATGCACAATATGTGTGCCCAGTTTCACATTTTTCCCACCAATATCCTAAGCATGAGAAGTAATTAAGTAATAACTTAGCAAAACACATGTATTTTTGTATTAAAAATTCAAATCCTCACAAGCAACATTTTCCGAGCGCCTGAAAACTTTGCACAGAATTTGTTTCTACATATGTTGACTGTTTTTACAAGGGGACTTTGAACATTCAAATTTGACCCAAATTGCAGCCACCCTAATATATATATATATATATATATATATATATATATATATATATATATATATATATATGAAGGAGGATGACAAATCGCACTGTCTTCAAAACCGTCGAATGTGCAAATAGCCATCATAATATAGATATAACGGGTTCAAAATGTCCTTTTTCCACATATATTGGTAGCCTTTGTTACAAGTTGGCTAAAGATGGCGTTCTGCTATTCGAGTTGGAGGTAATTGCCGCGAAGCTTTGACGCGAACGAGTCGTAAAACGAGAGAGGATCGATTATCACTCGCCCGTAATTCCATCGATAAATCAATCGCGCCGATCGGCCAAGGAAAGAGGGAGCATGAGAGGGGGAGAGAAGAGTCTTGCTTCTCGTTCTTTGAGAGTTGTTAGTTCGATGCTTGTACTTCTCTTGTGGACTCGAGCAAGTATTGTAGGTATACAATATCTCTCTCTCTCTCTCTCTCTCTCTCTCTCTATATATATATATATATATATATAGAAATCGATTATCCCGCG
>OZ023323.1:15630155-15640682 GCA_964007375.1 Ophion obscuratus
AGGATGGTAAAACTGAACGCTCATCAAATCTAGTATGGAGGACCTTATTGTTTGATCTGTATATTGAACACCAATATACAATAGCTTCGGAAAGAAAAAAAAATTGACAAATAAACTAGATTCATCCATCCGAGTCACCCATCCGAGTATTGGCCCGGGCAGACACCGTGTTGATTGATTAATTGATTGATTGATTACTTTATTATGCCCTAGTCCAAGACTATGGGGCAAAAATTACTAACAGTGATTTTTTCCTAACAACAGTAAACAACAGTAATTTTACATATCAATACTCATAGTATGCTCGAAGATGTACAATATAACTTATGGCTAGTTTATTACTACACTAAGCACTACGGATCACTGGCATTCCTCGATATAAATTTAATTTATTTTGATGCATTTGGATGTGTTTCGGTGCCTACATACATTTCATCAATAACAACGATGAGCTGATTTTTTGGTCTTTAATCCTCAATGTTAACTTAACTTATAAATAAAAATTGAAAATCAAAAGTCAAAAAGTCCACAATCATCCGAAGAGTCCACAATTTCACTACAACACCCATCCCGATTTTGTTTTCGTTTTCGGTTTGAATCCACTCTACATATTTTTAACTAATTTAAACTATCTATATTATTAATTTTTAATTTTTAAGACAGAGAGAGAGAGAGAGAGAGAGAGAGAGACTCTCGATCGAACAAGGACGCGCACCCTTGGTTGGCAAAAAGAACACGAAGATTGACAATAATTGCGTGCCTTGTGCGAGTCGATACGGAATGTCCTCCATGTAGAAACGCGAACCACGCACTAAAAAGCAAAAGCTCTTAAGGGGTTAGGCCACTCTAGAAGTCGAAAAAATAGGCTTTTTGAGAATTTTTTTTTCAGAAAAACTACAAAATAAATCGAGATTACGAAAAAGGGTGTTTATCATAAATATCAGTGACTGTATACAATAATTTTTTTGCAGCGATTAATATCCAAATGGCGGCAGTGCAGCATTTACAGCATGATTATGTGCAGCATTTAGTGCAGGGTTTTTTTTTATATTGCATAGTTCATTTTTTATTAACAATTATCTGACGATTTTGTAAGCAAATTGTTCACTTTCGGAAATTTGCCTAAAAAATCGTTAATAACAAATGAACTATGCGATATGAAAAATTCTACGTACTTTCATAGACAATGTATTTTTCAAGATATATTCAACATTTCAAGGGAATCAGTTGAAAATTGTCTGAGTTATGCTGCCGGCCAACTTAAAAAATTCAGTTTTGAGATAAACTCTGCACAGTCGTCTTTTTAAAATTAATCGCTTCAAAAAAAATATTGTATACAGTCACTGATATGTATGATAAACATCCTTTTTGAAATCTCAATTGATTTTGTAGTTTTGCTGAAAAAAAAACCCCAAAAAGCCTATTTTCCGGCCTTTAGAGTGTCCTAAGGCCTTAAGGGGTTAGGCCACAGTAACGGGTATAAAATCATGTGCGAATTTAATATTTGTTTTCGTATAAAAAAGTTATTCACTCGTAAAACTAATTACACATCTATTTAGCACGAATATCAAGCTGTTAGAATTTTTTTTTCTTTCGATGTACAAAATGGTCGACTACTCGAAACTTCTCGAAACAGCTTTTTTCCAATTGGCGTGACGAATAACTTCAACAATTTCTGATTAATCGAAAACTTTTTATTTTATGAGCAGTTTATGAACAGGTATAACGAAATTTTTCACTGAAAATTCATTTCTTAAGTTCAAATACCTACAACTTTTGAATAAAACAATATTTTTTTAAATTCCGTACGTACTTCTCTAGGTATTCCAATGTAGATTGACGAGAATTTTTTTTTCTAGGTAAAAAATTGTGGATGCTAAATGTCACGCCGCGGAGTGCCTAAAAAAAAGATAACAAAAGAAAACATTAGTAGTCGACAATTTTGTACATCGAAAAAAGAACCATATATATTTCCTAACAGCTTGATATTCATACTAAATAGATGTGTAATTAATTTCATTAGTAAATCACTTTTTTTCACGGCAAAAAAATTGTTAATTACGCACACGATTTTATACCCGTTACTGTGGCCTAAGGCCTCAAAATCACTGGGAATTTGTTCGGGTTTGCGTGTTGAATCTCGTTGGCTTACGATATTCAGACTGTCGAGAATTGACGTATGTGTATGTCTATACGTATGCACTGCTGTCATCGCAAAGCCGGCGCAGCATTGGAGAAAGAAAAGCACAGGGAGTCGAGAAATTCGCACAATAATTTGCGTACGCGATCTCTTGCGAGAGAGAGATAGAGAGCGAGAAAAGGAGAGAGAGAGAGAGAGAGAGAGAGAGAGAGAGAGAGAGAGAGAGAGAGAGAGAGAGAGAGAGAGAGAGAGAGAGAGAGAGAGAGAGAGAGAGAGAGAGAGGCATAGAGAGAAGTTCCGAAAGGCCGCACCTGCAGATACGTTAATAACCCGGTGACACGCGCGCGTCCGCATTTTTCTCCCTTCTCTATCACCTTCTCCGTTTCACGATTTCTCTCTCGTTATACATTTCACCACCTTTCGCAATAAATACATATATAATATGCATACATTTTTCTGAGAAATCGCTTAGATTCGAATTATCGACATTATATTGTCCTGTCAACGAGACAATATAATTTATAGTGATTTGTTTCTCGAACTGTATCTCTTCTCTCTCTTTATCTCTCTCTCTCTGCCTCTATCGAAGCGCCTCTATCTCTCCCTCTCTCCATCCCTATAATCGTACGTTGTTTTGCACAAGGCTATTGATAAATTGCTACGACGGAGGCAACGCAAATTATTCCATTGAGATATCACTCGTATTGGCATTAAATAATTAGCGATAATTATACGTGCGAATATCAAGTTATGGCTTTACGTATTGTTGGTGGTGTGTTTTTCTGCGGTTGTCGTTGGAGAATTAATTCATATCTAGTAAGTATATATATATATATATTAGGAAGGTCGATGCATAGCCTTAAGGGGGTGATAGGTCACCTCGTTAGGAACATATCTAACCTAGGTTATCTTATTCCAAAGTCTAAGGATTTCGAGTTATCATGGTAAGTATTATTGTTGGAAAATTTCCCAGAATTAGGTACTAACTCGTGTGTCGGTATTTTAATTTTTTGATGAGTTTTTAATTATCCAACACGTCCTATTTAGTTAGTCGTGTGGATGCAGATGATTGTATTAATGTTTGTCGATTGAATACACATCAAGCTAAGACGCAGATGAGTCTTTAGTTACCAATTATTGTCTGTTTTAAGGGGCTATACCAGTGTGAACGCTGAAAATTTGGGTGATTTTCGGGAATTTTTTGGAAGAAAAGTACTCAATTCAATTTTTCGGAAAATTGAGAATATATTTGGCTCTATTTTACCTTTATTACATTTTTTTTTTCATTGAAAAATATTGAGATCCAAGCGACTTATGCGCTGCCTTCGGAGGCGCCAAAAAAAAGTTCCTCCACTGCTAACATGATTCCGGCCGATTGAGTAGCTGAAACCGAAAAAGGAAAAAATGTCGTTGAACTGGAAGGTATTTCCTGTACAATGTCGTAGGATTTGCGGAAAATATCAAAATCTAACGAAATGGCGTAGTTATGAAAAAAAGGGTCTGTTTTCTTGCCCATAAAATGGTCTTTTTTCAATGCCAAATCGTCAATTTTTATCCAATTGAAAATATCCTACGTCATTGTAGGGTAAATATATTCAACAGTACTCAGTTCAAATTTCAAGTCAATCGGATAATTGCTCTTTGAGTTACAATGTCAACAAATTTGATAAAATCTCATTTCGAAAAAAACGCGTTTAAAGATTTAACTATCGATTTTTGCAAGATAAAATGGTGTTGATATAAATTACATGAATGATAATGATTTTTTTGAAAGTATAAACTGTTAAAAAAGGCAAAAAAAACATCGATTTTTTTAGTGTCACACTGTTTAGCCCCTTAACATCATGACCGAGTTAGTACCTAATTTTGGGAGATTTTCCAAAAATCATACTTACCATCATAACTCTAAATCCTCAGATGCATCGATCTTCCTAACACCCTGTGTATATATATATATATATATATATATATATATATATATATATATATATATATATAACATTTCAGTGTCTATTCCGAAACCACTGGGCCATTGTTTACTCATTGTATATGCTCACAAATGGAAAAAAAGTGTTAAGGGCATGCACAAGGTCAACATTACTTCACAACTTTTCCAACCACATTTTCTCATAGATGGTTAAATTTTTAAAGAAAAACAAAGCATCAGGCTCTGTAGAGCTCCCTGACGCAGAACTTGATGATTTCCTTTTGTCCTAAATATTATTCATCTCTGAAAAAATCTCTGTTCGAAAATTTCAGCTATCGCTCTTGCACTCACATGGCATGGCGTAAATCTTCTACTTCGCCTTAAGATACACCCTGTGTGTGTGTATGTACACACACACACACACACACACACACACACACACACACACACACACACACACACACACACACACGCGCGCGCGCGCGCGCGCGCGCGCACACGCACGCACGCACGCACATGTACCCGCACACGCACACGCACACGCACACGCACACGCGCACGCGCACGCACACGCACACGCGCACGCACACGCGCACGCGCACGCACACGCACACGCACACGCACACGCACACACACACACACACACACACACACACACACACACACATATTTGATGTAAATTATGTAAATTTTTCTATCAAATCCATGAAAGTTCTTTGTCCTCCCCCAAGCCACTAAATAAACGTTTTTAGTCCAGCTGAGACGAAGCCGCTATTTGCTTTTTTTTTATGAAATCATTTTTTTCGTGCATATGAAACCGGCCCCTAATGACACAAGTCAATAAATTAAAAAATTGCTGGTGCCGGCAGTTTCGTATGATTTTTCGTTAAGTGACTAATGGTGGTCTATTTTAAGTAATGAACAGAATTAGCGAATGAATTTTAATTTTATATTGAGCGACATTAGCAGTTGGTTCAATAAATGTTCACTTTATTTTATTTTTTAAATTATTTTCTACCATTTATTAATTCAGTGATATGTCGATGGTAGCAAAGCGAAGACGAGCTGGTTCGACCTACCCTAATACATTTTGTTATACGTGCGGAGGGTATATTATACAAATATTTAGGAAAACAATTACAGATTTCGTGTAACGTCCTTTTTTTCTTTTTATTTTGGGACAGAAATAGAGTATCAAGATAAATTAGGAGAAAATCTTAATTCACATAAAAATTGTGAAAGATAGGTATCAGGAAAAATGAGATTTACATATGATGGCTGATTGCGCTTGAAGTTTGATGCGTGACTGCCTCGACGAGACCCACTGAAGAAATTACGAAAAAAAAGATTACTCAATGTAAAAATATTAAATTCTTCAATAAAATAAGATTTTATTGAAAAATTGTATATTCCCGTGTTCTTACGTAGAATATCAATATTCAGTGTTGAAAGAGAATCAACGTATAAATCAAATTCCGAAAAAGTATACAGTTTTGCGGCATTAAATCGGCTGTCGAGCTGTGTAATAAATGGCGTTAGGGAGCCTATTTTCTCGAATTAAAAATTGGCAATACACATGTTGGTGGGGCCGGGCTCGGATTGCCTTGCGATCTCTAATTATTTCGTGAACATGAATTATAGCCCGAACGAATCGCATAGAGATTTCTACATGACTACTGAGCAACGAAATGTAAATATAAAAAATCGTCAATAACACTTCGAGGCGTTACATCTGAGGGAAAAAAATGTTGGTCCGTTTTTTTATTGGCTTAAATGATGTATAAACACAAGTACGATATACAAGAGGAATTAAACGCGAATTTTTTTGTTTTTTTTTTTGTTTTAAAGATAATTTTCCGAAGCGGCATCAAGCGCTCCGAGACGCACGAAACAGCGTATACGGTGAAAGTAGCAATTTGAAGTCGTTTAGTCCAGTCGTTGTACAAAAAGTATGCAGCAACGTAAGAACTGAAGACCTACTATCAAAATGCCTCGGTGGGTACACGCAGAATTCAAATGAGAACTTCAACTCCGTCGTGTCGACAATGGCTCCTAAATCAGTTTTGAAATATTGAACGTATCTTTCTCGAAACCACGGGTTTTAAGGAGCTCTACCAGTGTGACACTTAACAAAAATCGATTTTTTGCCTTTTTCGACAGTTTATACTTTCAACTATATGAGATGAGATTTTTATACTTTCAAGATTTTTATACTTTCAAGAATATGAAATGAGATTTTTGAAATTTGCTGACATTGTAACTCAAGGAGCAATTGTCCGATTGACTTGAAATTTGAATTGAGTACTCTTGAATATATTTACTCTACAATGACATAGGATATTTCTGATTGGATGGAAATTGACGATTTGGCATTGAAAAAATCGACCATTTTATAGGCAAGAAAACAGAAGTTTTTTCATAACTACGCCATTTTGTTGGATTTTGATATTTTTCGAAAATCCTACATCATTGTACAGGAAATACCTTCCACTTTAACGACATATTTTTCTTTTTCGGTTTCAGCTACTCAATTGGCCGGAATCATGTCAGCAGTGGAGGAACTTTTTTTTTTGGCGCCTCCGAAGGCAGCGCATAAGTCGTTTGGATCTCAATATTTTTCTATGAAAAAATTATGAAATATAGGTCAAATATAGCCAAATATATTCTTAATTTTCCGAAACATTTAATTGAGGACTTTTCTTCCAAAAAATTCCCGAAAATCACCCAAATTTTCAGCGTTTACACTGGTACAGCCCCTTAAATCATGAGAACACATAAATCGGGCCATTTTTGTCTGACTACTTGAAATTTTCACTGTAGATTCTTAGAAAGATTCTCTAAAAAAGTACCACGTTCTTTACGATCATTCAACAATTCTCGTTTTTATAAACAAATTAAGGTGATTTTTTAGTTTAGTGATTTTTCCGAAAAATTAGTTTGTTGGGTTTGGGTTTGTTTTCCAAACAATATAGTAGTATAAACAATACAATAGTAATTCTTTAGAAAAGTGACTTTTCCGAAAAATGAGTTTGTTTCGGTTTGTAACAATATAGTAGTATGAACAATATAACCGTAATTCTTTAGATAACCGACTTTTCCGAAAAATGAGTTTATTTGCCAAACAAAGAAACCCAAACAATCTCGTTTTTCGGAAAAGTCACTTATCCAACGAAATACCCAAATTAAGGCCTATTTTTAGTGAGAAAAAAGGTATGCAAAATGATGCCGTTTTGCGAAAATTAGCCATTTTCTTTTATGATTGTGTGTACTTCTGTAGCAAAACTTATCTAAATGACGAAACAATTTTTTTGTGTCTATCAAATCCGGGTTTTTTCTATCAAAATTCACACTCACATACACACGCCCACTTACACTATGAATATTGAAGACTTTACCTCCTCGTGGTACAACCTGGTTAGCGCTAAATAAGTAGAAAATGATGTTCTAACCTAAAAATTATGAACGTTATCAAAAAACTTTTCCTACAAAAGTTGTTATTTGTTGGCTGACAAATTTTTTGGTGATCAAATGCATGATCCCATTAAAAAAAACAACTCGGCCATCTTATCGTTGCCATTTTGAATTTTGGAGCAAAAATAATTTTTTATACGCCGCCCTTTGAACCCTAAAAGTTTTATTATACTCAATACTCGATCGGAGCAGTATGTTTCGAGACAAATCAGGTGTAAGATTGAAATGGGGCTTTTCTGAAAGGAAAAGTGTATTGCCACTGGTCCACAGACCATTCCGGAGCTCAAGGAAGCCATTGGACGACCCATTAATGAAATTAGTCCGCAATTATGCCAAAATGATATTGGAAATTTCGTCAAAAGACTGAACGTTTGCAAACAGGGACCTGGCGGCCATTTATCGGATATTGTGTTCCACACACAACCTCCAAGTTTATACCTAACATTGAAATATAAATATTCGTACTTTTCAAATAAATAATACGTATTATTAATCAATTGCAATGTCAGGTCATTTTCAGACACCCTATTTATCTATCCATATACAGGGTGTCCCAGAACTGAATGTTTTCCCTGAAATGGGGCGTTGGGGGTGAAATTCTGAGTCGATTGATATAAGCATATGTGGGTCTCAGATCAACCCCTGAATTATTATAAAGTTTTAAAGCGCGGACGCACCTGATTGGCCCGGCTTTAAAAATCAATAATAATTCAGCGGTTGATCTGAGACCCACACATGCTTATATCAATCGACTCAGAATTTCACCCCCAACCCCCCATTTCAGGGAACGCATTCAGTTCTGGGACACCCTGTATATACATATAAATTGAGAAAAAGAGACTCCGGAACGTGCTCTCGAGGTTGAGGGCGCGATAGTTCGACGAAGGGTCGAAGCGGACACTGAAGACGATCATTTTGCTTCTGGCGAAATATCACAGTACATTAGGATACTTCCATCCCTACACTTGTCTGTATGAATATGTGCATGAAACCGAAGAAGAGAGGAAAGGCAAGATACAGTTGAGGGGAACATCCGCGATCGGAAACCGGATGCGTCTGTCTTCGGTGTGATGGAGAATAAGGAGAAGGGGAAAGCGGGGGGGGGGGGGGGGTGGGCGAGAGTACACTGTGCTATGTTGCGACGCCTCCCTCTGGTTTATTCGTTAACAAAGAGGCCTGATAACAAAATGATTGGCAGCAGACTAAGCGCGGCCAAGTATATCGCGCATTTTCGCACTGCAAAAAAGGAAGAGAGAAGCGTCATCATGGGGCAGCGTCTTTCGTCTCCCTCGTGTATATATTTAGTACGAAACTCGTAGGCAAGAGGGAGAGAGAGGGGAAGAGCGGAGCGGCAAAGAGAGAAAGAAGTTGACGTGAGGAGAGTACCATGTGTTTTTCGTCCTCTTTAGCTCTCCGGACTCCAACAAAGTTCCGCGAAAAGCAATTAATAGTTCGTTGCAACGAACTATTAATCGACTCGCTCGTAAATGACAAATTTACTCAGTAAAAAGCGACGTTGTACGCGCATAAATATTTAACATAATTACAATGGGAGAGAGAGAGAGAGAGAGGGGGAGATGGAAAGTTCTGAGAGTTATTATTTTTCTTACTTTTTCAAAATTACTATTTTATTATTATTTATTTTATAAATTGTAATATTATTTATTGGATACATTTTGTTATTTATTTATTTTATTATTATTTATGTTATTATCGATATTTTTGTAATTACTATTATTTTTTTATTATCCTATTTATTCTTATCGTTTTAATCATTTTTATTATTGTTCGTATTATTTTGCATTAGAGTCTTCACGTTTTTTCTCGATGCAAAAGAACTGAAAAAGAAATATTCATCTATCACTTGGACGTAATACTCTCACCCATCCGTGGCTGGTTTTGAAAATGTTCCTTCGGAAATTAGGCAAATGTAAATCCTCTTTCGATGAGTTACGTGGCACCTTCATCCGATTATCGCGGACAGAGGACGTTTATTTTTAAGCGCTTATCATTGCTTTGATCACTCAAGATTTTTGATTCCCTTATATATTTCATTATATATATATATATATATATATATATATATATATATATATATATATATATGATTTTTATAACAACGTCCTTTCCGTCTGAAATATTTTTATATTAAACAGACCTCTTTGGTGAATAATTATGTTAGTGTCATTTTGGAAGTCTGGTGTAACACTTTATTTAACCTGCTCATTCAACTTTGCGTCGTACGAAAAATTGTCGATTAGTTGCCTCGGTGGATGTTTTGATATATTTATGGTGGCGAAACACGTTTTGATAGAAACAATGGTTTCTGTCGTTTATATTATCACCCGTAATATTCTTGTAATTATATTAAATGTATACTCCGTTAATAATAGAGACGAGAATAACAACAATAATTATAACAATAACAGTATGGGCAACCTGTTATTGAATGAAAAAACGTAATAACTAATCACAATAATAATAATAATAGCAGTAGTTATTACTTCTATAGCTATAAATATATTATTAATATAATAAATGAAATATAAATATATCAAAATACATAGTTAAAAATAGTCATTACTCATTTAGTTATATATATTGTATTAGTATTGTTGTTGTTGTGGTTGTTTATTATTATTGTTACTATTACATGAATATTTATATAGTAAAATATTCATTTATTTATTATTATACAATATAAATATATTATTGCTGTTATTGTTATTGTCGTTGCTTCTTATTATTATTGTTTTTTTAATTGCAGCAAGCCCGTGTACTTATACCTATACATTATCGAAAAGAATTGCAAAATATTGTAAGCCGAGAGATCACGATGGGCGTCCCTCGAGAGCCGCCGTGACTCTCGTTCATCACTCTCTCGCCCTCTCTCTCTCTCTCTCTCTCTCTCTCTCTCTCTTGTTCTGCCCAGCTGTGCAACATAAGCTGCGAAGGATTTTTCTACAGTCTGCATAGAACAAGCGCACAA
>OZ023323.1:15640882-15665882 GCA_964007375.1 Ophion obscuratus
CACGGACCGGCCCGCCAGCTGTTAATTACCGTTCCCGAAGGTGTATAATTATCGCGATCCTTATCGAGATAACCCGCGCGGAGGACGAGAATTTCAGACTTTCGTCCAGCCATTTATGGGATGCCGATGCGCGGGTCGCCGAATATCGTGCGACGATCCTCCTTCTGGTCTGTGGCATATACGGATTATTACAATTATTGCGGATTGGTTGGAGTCACGATCAAGGAATGACGCTCTTTACAAGCACCTTTTCGCAGGATCGCGGGACATTGAAAAGTATTAGGACATTCAATAAGTTCTCGCTGTTTTCCAATAGATGACGCTACAAGGACTGCGTGCGTGTAGTTTAAGGGGAGGTACCTAAGTACACGGCGAGAGAGACAGGTAAACTTCGGGGATTTTTATCTCAAAAACTAATGTTTCGATTGGATCCGGGTTTTTTTGGGGGGAAATATGTAGATTGAGGTATGTTTAGGAAATTTTTAAAATAAATTCGTCGACTGGAAGCGATTCAAACGCAATTATCTCGGAACATAGTTTTCAAAATCGGTGTCAGGTGTATCTCAAAAACGGCTTGTCCGATTTTGTCCAAATTTGAATACAATATTCTTCGACAGTTTTTCTCGTTCGCCACGCAGGGGTTTCTCATTTGATCGAAGCATTGCTTTTTTATGCAATGTGTATGCAATCCAAAATCGTCGGAAATTGCGAACGAAAAACGAATGTTAAATTGAAACGGTCGCAATTTCGTCAAAAATGAAAATTTCCAAAAAAATCCAACGTGGCGAACGAGAAAAACTATCGAAGAATATTGTATTCAAATTTGGACAAAATCGGACAAGCCGTTTTCGAGATACATCTGGCGCCGACTTTGAAAACTATGTTTCGAGATAATCGCGTTTGGACCGCTTCCAGTAAATTAATTTATTTTTAAAAATTCCTAAACATACCTCGTTGCGCATATTTTCCAATAAAAAAAACCCGGATCCAATCGAAACATTAGTTTTTGAGATGAAAATTCCCGAAGTTTACCTATTTTTCTCGCCGTTCACTCAGGTACCTCCCCTTAACGACGGAGCCGGAATTCGACGATCCAATTAAAGCGTTCTTTTCGGAAATATTTTTAGAAAGGAAAAACACAAACGAGCCCAGTAAACGTTCAGGTAGCTTTTCATGGATATTTGAAATGTAAAAAAAAAATGTTTCAACATGAAACAATCAATGGCTGCAGATTTATCAGCCTATTTATGTGCCCTTGCCACTGCAGTCCCCAATCGGCGGAAAAGATGCAGCTCGTAATTCTTGACTGAAACAAAAAAAAACCACTAAAATTATCACTCGTCATGTATTTTTCTTCTGGGTGAATTAAGAAAAGATGAAAAAACCGTGAAATCATAACGTTTCTCAGATTTGAAAAAAAAAATGTGTTTAAAATACCGAAGTATCCGGAATTACCCAGCGTCCGTATTTACCCCACTCTCCCCTGCACGTCGACACGTCCAATAAAACATCACTGTCGAAGTTTTCCAACGCCATTCACCTCATCTTCGATATTCCAAATTTACGATTTCCCGTTAAAAAAAAAACATTATGCCAAATTGCTCGCATTCAAATTTCGTTTCTGTCCCTGCCGATGACACCAAGCGGAAGTCATTGAAAGGGATTAAACTTTTATCGGCTCTACGTCTACATCTGGGAAATAAAAATAAAAAAACTTGCGTATCCTCTAACATTCATCGGTAAAACGCCCGATGCTTTCCCAACAGAGAGGGAAGAGAAAAAAGAAAGCAGTCGAAAATTCTCAGCCCTCCTTGCTCCGTCTCTTCGTAGCATATTATTATATAGTTACGGAATTGCGGCGCGAGCTGAGCTATCGTCGATGAAATTTCGCGATAATTTCATCCGCAATGGCGCGGGCCTCTCGGTGCCCTCCGTTGCTCCGGTCGCGGGCAATCCTCAATTCCCTTTCTCATACAAAGCTTCATTCGTCCACGTTCATGCGCTCTTTGTACATTGTGTACTTCTATCGCGGGAGGGACCCATTGAATGTGTGCGCCCAATACACGGCAAAACGGCTCCTTACAATGGAATCTGGGCCAGTTCCTGTTGGCTCGCGCGAAACCAACAGAGGTCCGAGCGCCGATAGAACGCACGGTATCCTGGCCATATATAGCTATCTATCGATGCATTTACGAGGGTGGGGTGAAAAGTTTCCGGCCTGACCAAGAGATGGTGCCACTAGGTATAGTTTTGGAGCGGCGTCCTACAGTACCATTCCTACCGAGCTTGTATGTACAGTTTCAGCCCAATCGCTACGTTATTTTGCGTTTGAGAGCACATTGCGCGAGACGCTTCCGTTGTTTTCGTAAAAATGGAAAAATTGGAAAAACGTGCTGTCATCAAATACTTCCATTTAAAAGGTTTTACACCAAAACAAATAAAAGAAGAGATGGATTCAGCACTAGGAGACTCCTCCCCATCATATTCAACTATTAAGCAGTGGGTTTCTGAATTTAAAATGGGTCGTGTGAGCACCTCTGACGAGCCTCGCTCAGGACGGCCCGTTCAAGTCACAACTTCAGAGATGATTGAAAAAATCCATAAAATAGTGTTGGAAGACGGCAGGTTGAAAGTGCATAAGCTAGCTGAGACCTGTAGGATGTCAGCTGAACGTGTGCGAAATATTTTGCACAACCATTTGAACATGGAAAAGCTGTGTGCAAGGTGGGTGCCGTGTTTGCTAACGCTCGACCAAAAACTGCTTCGAAAAACCATTTCTACCGACAATTTGGCGCTGTATAGGCGTAATCCAAACGAATTTTTGCGTCGATTCAAAACTGTTGCTGATATATGGGTCCACCACTACACTCCTGAAAATAAAAAACAGTCAAAACAGTGGGTTGGAAAAGGGGAACCAACCCCAAAGAAGGCAAAAACAATTTTATCGGCAAACAAGGTTATGGCTACTGTTTTTTGGAATGCGAGAGGAATTATATACATTGATTACCTTGAAAAGGGTAAGACTATCACTGGTCAATACTACGCAAAGTTATTGCAACGTTTGCAGCACGAGGTGCAAATTAAACGACCTCATTTGGCGAAGAAAAAAGTTTTGTTTCATCACGATAACGCACCAGCCCATTCGTCGATTGTTGCCAAGTCCAAAATCCACGAATTGAAGTTTGAATTGATGCCGCATCCTCCCTACTCTCCAGACTTAGCCCCCAGCGACTATTACCTGTTTCCTAACCTCAAAAAATGGCTCGGCGGAAAAAGATTTAAGAGCAACGAAGAAGTTATCCAAGCTGTAAATCAGTATTTTGAGGAGCTTGACGAATCTACGTTTAAAACTGGTATAACTAAATTAGAACACCGTTATGAGAAATGTATTAAACAATTAAACGAACTTACCTGTAAGTGAAGTTCTATTGTAATTGTATGAGCGCCTCTTCCGAAATGATCAACATGTAGTACCTCCATTCCACACCGACGTTGCCACAAGCTTTATAGCAGTTCAGTCGAAAACTGCGCCACCCCTGTCCCGCATGCAATCCCCTTCCTTTGTCATTATTTTAAAGCTTTGATCTGTCGTTCAGGGGTTTGCGTGTCACGTAAACTGGGATTTTTGGGTGGGAGTGATCATTTCGGAAGAGGCGCTCATACAATTACAATAGAACTTCACTTACAGGTAAGTTCGTTTAATTGTTTAATTGTATTTCGCGCCTCTTCCTCCATGATCAACATGTAGTTGTTGAAAGGCTGCAACCGCAGTAATATTTCAGGCTGATAATCATTCGCTTTGTGAAGCTCAAACATTTTTATTTGAATAACATATCTTTGACTGATAATTAACTTATACATAATAGCAACCTTTCGTTCTATTTGCACTTTAAAATGGACGTTGCAAACAAGCTTTTGTGCGTAACAACGTTCAAGTTATAGAACTTAGCGAATGTGAGTGACCCAGCCGTCCATCCAGCCGTTTTTCTTATTGTCTCTATGTCCACGCCATTTCTTTTTGCCGCCGAAGTTGAAGCATGGCGCGTACTGTGCGCCGTAAACGTCTCTGTATCTACGCCGCTTTTCTTTAGAATCGTTTTGACCCAGCGACTTAAAGTTTGACTAGAGACCGCGCAAAAGGGTTTCTTAAATGATAAAAATAATGATTTTTCTCTATCTCGTATCCCCTCAGTTTTCTTCAAATACGTCTCCAACGCTGAGGCTGCACACAGTTTTCTATTATCCCTGTAAACCGGTAGGATCAGTATTGGCTGTTTCCGATTTGGGCCCGATGTTTTGATGGGGTCCGGGATTCTTATTTCTATCGCCTCATCGCTTCTGTGTATGTTGTCTATGTTAATGAGTGCGAAGGTCTGCATTCGATGTCCCGTTACCATGGCTAGCAGCGTGATTAGTTTCATGCTTAGATCGTCCAACGCGAGTTCCTCGTTATCCGCCATGTTCGACAAAAACTCCAAAACTGTTCCCGGATTCCACGTAGAGTCATATTTCGGCGCTGACGGTCTCAATTTGAACACCCCCTTAAAAAATCTTTTTATTTGGCCGTCTTGTCCAACCTCCTGTCCCACGATTAAGGCGATCGCGGATCGTAGTGTATTTAGCGACCCGTATGAGGCACCTTCCGCAAATTGTTCCGTGAGACACTTCAGAATATCCGAAATCGAGGCCGAGAAGGGTGATACCGAATTTTTGTTGCAGTAGGACCACCATCGTCTTAGCGCTGACTCGTATTGTTTGATTGACGAGTCGCACAGTGAAGCTACCATTACGTTCGTTGTTGCAATTGATGCGCCCTTCCTTTCAAACGCTCGCCTGATAATTTCACGGCCACCAGGGAAATGTGTCGCCAGATCGGATGAGGTTCCCTGCTGTTGGAAAGTACCAGTTTAGCATTGGGCTGGAACACGAAAGGCTTCGAAGTTGCAAGTGCTTGAATCATCGGGTACCATGGCTGGCTGGGCCAGTCTGGTACGACTATAATGCCGTGGGATCCTTCTTGTTTAATTTTTTGCAATGTTCGCGAGATTATGGAAAATGGCGGAAATGCGTAAAAAAAATATGGCCTCCACGAGATGGTAAATGCATCGACGGCCCACGAGCTTGGGTCTCGGCGCCATGACACATATTTCTCGCATTTCGCATTGTTTCTTGTCGCGAATAAGTCTATATCCGGTTCTCCGTACATATTTACGATTTTCCTGAACGCTGTGTCTGACAATTCGAATTCAGTTTCCGGCTCGAGTGCGCGAGACTCGTCGTCTGCTTCAACATTCATTTTTGAGCTCACATAGGATGCTAAGACCCAAATATTTTTTGACTCGCACCATTGCCATATTTGTCTTGCGATACGATTTAAATGTTTGAACTGAATACTTCCCATTTTGTTGATGTATGAGATGGCAGTTGTATTATCTATCCGTAATAATATCTGACAATTCGACATATTTTCCGCGAAACATTTCAGTCCAAAAAATGCTGCGAGTAATTCCAGCTGATTAATGTGCGAGTGTCGCTCATTTTCGGTCCAATGTCCCCGAGCTCGCTCGCCGCCGCAAAACACTCCCCAGCCCGTTAAAGACGCATCCGAAAATATTTCCATGGCGAACTTTGAATTTTTTATGGGGTTACATGCGTCTCGAATTGCATTCTCCCACCAGGCAAAATCGTCTGTTAAATCTTTAGGAAGTCTCATGTAATCCTCGTAATTTCCCCCGTTTTCAGCTAGAGCCAAGAATTTTTCCCTTTCGAAAGCTTTCGTGTAGCCCCAGGCATAATTGATCGCGAAACAACTCGATGTCAATTTTCCTAAGAATTCCGCGAAGTCTCTGATTTTACATCTGCTTTTTACCCTCATTCGCTTGATTTGATCATTGAGGCTTTCTTTTTTCGATTCCGGGAGCTCCACAGTCCATTTCGCTGAATCAAATACAAACCCGAGATATTGTACCCTTTGTGACGGAGCAAGTACACTTTTTTCCTTATTAACAATGAATCCTGTTGCCTTAAGTATTTTTAGGGTTTCTAAAACGTTGCGCGAGCACTCTTCGTGAGAATCTCCCAATAGTAAGAAATCGTCTATGAATAACACCGACAAAAATCCTTGTTGTCTCAAGTAGGTAATAATTGGTTTCATCAATTTCGTAAATACATAAGGAGCCGTGCAAAGACCAAAAGGGAGGCATGTAAATTCAAAGAATTTGTTCTCGAACATGAACCTGACGAATTTCCTATCAGCTTCATCGAGCGGGATCATATAATACGCGTCCGTGAGATCTATGGTTGCCATGAAAGCCCCTGGGCTCATTAAGTGAATCACCGTTTTCCGGTCCTCTATTTTGAAGTGTTCGCATTGAATAAATTCATTGAGTCCCTTTAAATTTACGATTAATCTCGTAGACCCGTTCGGCTTCGGCCGAAGAAAGATGTTGGACACAAATTGGTTTTTGACCGGCCAGCACTGTGCTATTGCTCCTTTTGCGAGCAGTTCATGAATATGAAGAGATATCTGGAATCTCTCTTCTGCCGGCCAGGCCGTTTCTCGAGGGATTTTTTCCTGATGTGGCCCATTTTTGAATGGTATTTTGTAGCCATTGACCCACGAGAGAATTTTCGAATCAGAGGTAAACCTCCGCCATTCACGTTTGAATAAACGTAGTTGCCCGGCTCTAATACCTACGGAGTTTAGCGCCGATATCTCGAGTAGTTGCGATCCTTCTGCTGGTACGACTTCCGGTAAGGTTGGTTTGACTGCATCCTCTGGGACGAGTGCGCCTTCGGCGGATTCTGTCCTTTCTGCGGTCGCGACGTGTATTTCTGTCCGCCCATCATCGTTGTCTGTGGTTTTTGGTTGTACAGACCAAGCGGAGCTCGGAAGTTTTTTGGATTTCTTGCAAATTGGTTTTTGGGCGGCGGCTTGAGGTCTTTGAGCGATCGTTCCACCGACTTCACGCTCTTCAGTTGTTCCTCCAAATTCTTACCGCACAACCACTCATCTACGTCCGAGTTCTGTATCATCTCCTTAATAGGTCCATTTACCCCTGTTAGGATCAGGCTTTTTCGAACCGACGACTCTTCTCGTTGGAGATCCGTTAACAGCTTTCCTGTGTCGCAAAGATATTCGATAATCAGGAGATTCTCGGCATCTCCATTGCCGTTCAGCGCGGTTGAGAGCGCTTTTCCGATGGCGGTAAGACAACCCGCGATTCGCTCCTGCTTTGACGCTATTCGGGTGTCCCTCGTTATTGCAGCTTCGGTAGCTGCCGCTTTCAGTTCCGGATTTAATTTAGGAGCGTCGATCAGAGTGCAATTCTCAGGAATGGGATATTTTTTCAGAATTTCTGATCGATCGTTCGGCGTAAGTCCCTTTTTTAAAACCTCGAGCCAGCGCTCGGAGATGTCTCTGTGTATCACCGGACCTACGATTTTGTCTGGTGCGATACGCTTTCCCATAGCCTTCAAGACTTCTTCGGGTAGAGCCTCTGTGTCATTTTTTCCCTCCGTTGTACTCTGATCGCCTGCTTTAATAGAGATTTGATTCTCTGGCAGCAGAATAACGTCATTCGTGACCACCGGTACACCAGTGCTTGTCCTGTCTCGCGATGGCGAGAGAGCGCTCGTCGTTCCTTCCGTTTGTTCGAGCCCTTGTGGTCGATCAGGGTTTCCTACAACCAGAACGTCGCAGCATGATTCACCGAGACTATACATAGTCCAGTGGCAGGCTATAGCCTGAATATGTATTACGAGCGTATTGCTGCGCAGCGGCACATTTATTTGGTATCTGTTTTTGACTATAGCTACAGCTATTTCCAGAACGTTTCTTGGCTGAGCTACAGCTCTTCTGACAGCTCTACAGAGACTGAAAGAATGCCCGTTTCAGTCGTCATCGATCGTATCGTATTTGATCCCATCAATAACCTAAAACAAAAATCAAGCCTCGGAACACTTACTGTCATCGTCTGGGATACATTCTCGCGAGTATGACATTTGGGGGTTATATCCGTATCCTTCTCTGTCGTCTATACGCCCGCCATTACTATGTGGCGAGCCACAGCTCGATGATGCCGAGCTGTAATTCCTGTGACGCCTTTTCTTTTTCGCCTTTTTTGCGCTCAGTTTTCTTTCCAAGCGTCTCAGTCGATCCTCAAGGCGTTTTCCATAGTTTTCCGTGTCTGAATTTCTGTGCGTTTTTCCCATTGTCCGTTACTTTTCAAAATTTACGTTGTGGCTTGTCGGCACAAAGATGAAGAATGACAAAGGAAGGGGATTGCATGCGGGACAGGGGTGGCGCAGTTTTCGACTTAACTGCTATAAAGCTTGTGGCAACGTCGGTGTGGAATGGAGGTACTACATGTTGATCATGGAGGAAGAGGCGCGAAATACAATCATTGTTGATGGAGATTATGTTGAAAAATAAAGCAAAAGAAATTTAAAACATCGTTTTTCTTGGTCAGGCCGGAAACTTTTCACCCCACCCTCGTATATATACATAATCATTCCAATATATGTATATGCACGCACACATACACATGCACACACACACACACACACACACACACACACACACACACACACACACACACACACACACACACACACACACACACACACACACACACACACACACGCACGCACGCACGCACGCACGCACACGCACGCACGCACGCACGCGCACACACACACACACACACACACACCCTGGGGCACCGTGCAATTTTTCTTCCCGGACAAAAGATTGAATATCTCGGCCAAAAAGAATCGGAAACAAATTTATCAAACGGGGTTTTGTAGAAAATAAAATCAGCTTCAAATTGCTTTTTTAATTGTATTGTTTCGGTTTTTTTCGGTAATTTTTAAAATGGCGGTTTTTCACGATTCTCGCACCTTGCAAAGTCGTTCGCTGGACTTCGGAAAAATAGAAATCTGGCTATTTAGTGAAATGATCATTGAAAAGGAAAGTGTTGGCTTTGGTTTCGGTTTTTTTTAATTGCAATTTTTTTTCGCTGAGAAATTTAGTTTTTCTTGAAAAAACGGCAGGTTTCCGTAAAGCCGGCATCGTGCAGCTTATCGTGAAAACTATGAGGTTGAGAATATTTGTCCTATGGACGTTTTGTTTTGTCATTTTGAAGTTGTCAAATTCTTTTCAGATTTTTTGGCAACATATTTTTCATCGCTCGATGTGGTTGATCGTCGACGATTAATCTAATTAATATATCGCCATTACATTAAAGCGAAGATGTTTTTAATGAAAATATCTTTGGTTCAAAGTAACGTTTCGAGAAAATGGACATAATTGAATGTGTACGTCGTCCGAATCAAATGACATGAAATCAAAGATGATCGGGAAAAATAAAGTAATTACATTGCAGGGTGCCCCGAACTTTTGGCCAAGGGTGTATATATATATATACAGGATGAACCATTTAACGTGACTACCTTAAATATCTCAGTCGCCTCCAGAGTGACGAAAAAAATGTCACAGGCTAATTTGATTGAGTTCGAAGGGCTGATACAGTGGTGAAAAATTCATTTTTGTCATGGGCATTGCTTTTGTGTTCTCAAGGTCATCAATGGTTTTTCATATAGGAACATGTTTCTTTTTTTTATTGAGACGTTGTCACTGATATTTAGACGAATCAAACGACCTATGGTTTCATGATCTTGAAATCATTTTTCACCGAAATACACGTGTAAAAACGGGAAATCGTGATGATATTGACAATAAGAATATCCAAATGATGCAATTGATTTTTTTGTGCAGAAAACTCATTGTTACAAATGTTCAAAGTGATGGCCATTAACCTCGACACATTTTTGACGACGTCGGATGAATGAATCTCTTGACCTTCGAGTAGTTTCTCGTGCCATAGCGGCGCAGGTTATCAACGGGTATTCAATGGTTTTTGAAATAGGAAAATGTTTTTTTTTTATTGAGACGTTGTAGCTGATGAATTTGAATTTTCATTGAATTTTCACCAACATTTTTCGATGAAAAATCATTTGAAGGTCATAATATCATAGGTCTTTGGATTCGTCTGAATATCAGCTACAACGTCTTAATAAAAAAAAACCTTTCCATTCGAAAAATCATTGACGACCTTGAGAACGCAAACACTATGACCTTGACAAAAATGAATTTTTCACCGGTCTATCAGCCCTTTGTAATCAATCAAATTACCTCCTGACATTTTTTTCGTCACTCTAAAGGCAACGGAGATACTTGGGATGGTCACGCGGAATGGTCCACCCTCTATATATATATTATAGAATACACGATCTATCATGAGGTAATCGCGTCAAGAGCCACACCGCAGTCATGCTTGGCTAGATCGGTTAAGAGACCGCACAGAAGAGATCTTGCGAATCTCTCGTTTTGTGTCGCGTCTCTCATTCCATTTGCGATGATCCTCGCAACTGGGCTGCTCTTTTGCGAGCAGACATTGTGGGTATATATGTACACAGCAGTATGAGCTGAGTTGATAATGTACGAGCTATTATACCGGGTGTACCATTTTAACCTTACACCTGATTTATCTCGAAAAGTACTGCCGCAATCAAGTATTGAGTATAATAAAACTTTTAGGGTTCTAAGGGGGGTGTTAAACAAATCTTTTTTAGTTCACAATTTAAAATGGCGACGTTATGGTGGTCGACATGTTTTTTTTAAACGCGATCATGAATTTTTTCACCGAAACATTTATCAGGTGAACTAACAACTTTTATAGGTGAAACATTATAGGTGAACATTATAGGTGAACATTATAGGTGAAACATTTATCAGGTGAACTAACAACTTTTATAGGAAAAGCTTTTGATAACGTTTACTTTGATAATCTCCCTTTTCATTGCATCCCAACGATGCAAATTTCGGCATCTTTATTTTCTCTGGAGTAGCATATATATATATATGAGGTATTCCAAGTGTTTTCGAACGGCCTAAACGCCTGACCTTCTTCAATCTTTTTCAAAGTTGGTGATGTTTTTGTAAAATATATTTTGAGTACGTGGCATTTTTTTCAGATTTTTATTGGCTCCCCAAATTCGGCTAACTCGGAGATAAGATTTTATACGTGATGAAATTTCAAATGATTGTATCGTAGTAATATTCTCGTCACACGAAAAAATGTCCTCCACAAAAAAGATGCGTTTTCTATGAACGATTTTGGAAAAAAATTCAAAATTTTCCAAGTTTTACGACATAAAAAAAGAAAAATCTTTAATTTAAAAATTTTCTAACTCCAATGACTAGATTGATCCTACTGAAATTTACACTGGATTTTCTTTTATTAGTATAAAACAACATGTTTAAGTTTCATTCTGGGCTGGGCTTGCGTTCAGTTAATATCGTCGTCCTAAATTTACTGGGATATTGTTTTTCTTGAATAACTCGGCGTTTTATAATTTGTAAGAAAAAATGGTAATGACTTAAATTGTAGGAAATCGAGTGCTTTATAACTGTGGTCATTACAGTTTTTCCTCTACCATCGATATTTTACGGATTAAACCTGAAAAAAGCGGCTATCGTATCATCTCGTTTATTTTTTACTTTAGGGCATAAACGAACATAAATAAAATTTAGAGAATAACGTTTTGGATCATTTTTGTTCCCGCCTTTTTTCCTTATGATCAATATTTAAAGTCGTACGCCAACGGCACAAGAAAAGAGCGAATGATTCGCGAAATATTTTCACACTTGTTTTTTTACTGTTGGCGTACGACCTTAAATATTGATTCTAGGAAGAAAAAAAAACGTAGAGACCAACATTGTGGAGAATTTCATTTTTTACAAGCTTGCTTATGTTCATTTATGCCCTAAAGTTAAAAATGAACGAGATAATGCTATAGTTGCTTTTTTCAGGTTTAATTCGAAAAATATTGATGGTAGAGAAAAAACTGTAATGACCAAAGTCGAAAAGCACTCGATTTCCTACAAGTTTATTCATTACCATTTTTACTTAAAAATTGTAAATTGCCGAGTTATTCAACAAAAAAAATTTCCCATTAAATTTAAGACGACGGTATTAACCGAACGCGAGCCCAGCCCAGAATGAAACTTACACATGTTATTTTACACTAATAAAAGAAAATTCAGTGTAAATTACAGCCAGATCAACCTAGTTATTGTGGTTAAAAAATTAAAAAATGAAAGATTTTTCTTTTTTTTAGTGTTGTATTATTTTGAAAATTTTGATTTTTTGTTTCAAAATAGTTCATAGAAAAACGCATCTTTTTTTGTAGAATAATTTTTTTCGTACGACAAGAAGATGACCACGATAAGATGATGTGAAATTTTATCACATGTAAAATCTTATCTCCGAGTTAGTCGAGTTAGCGAACCGATAAAAATCTGAAAAAAATGCCACGTACTCAAAATACATGACACAAAAACATCACCAACTTTGAAAAAGATTGAAGAAGGTCAGGCTTTTAGGCCATTCGAAAACACTTGGAATACCTCATGTATAATATATATATATATATATATATATATATATATATATATATATATATACGAAGGAAGAGGCAGAGACAGAGGAAGAGATGAAGCAGAAACGAAGAAACATTTCCTTCAGGCGAAATCTTCGAGATATTTTTCGAGTCTCCCGACGAACCGCGAACGCGAACACGATTACGGCCTCGCAATTACCACGGCACTCGATCACCCGGTCAGTCGTGGGCGTGGCGTTATACTCTCATTTATCAATGTAATATACGTGTGCAAAGTCTAATTAGTCTCGCACCGTTGCCGCGGTAGGCATTCACATAAGTATGAGCGAGGAAGCGAAATAAAATAAAAACAATAATAAAAAAAGGTCGCAAAAAGTGCAACAGTCTCGCACGTGACCTACCCGGTGTGAATGAGTCCTCGCGCGCGATTGTACGTTCGTATGTACGCGTCGCGTACGAACTCATGCGGATGACTACGGTCAAGGGAATTTCGCGATATGAATTATAGGCTTTTGGATGTGAGGGAAGTCGATTGATCCTATCGGGTATCGACACCGTGTTTGTACGTACGTTGAGAATTGAATGCACTTTTGTGTGGGAACGAATTTTTACCCTGGGGAGAATCGAAGGAAAGAAAATTATTGGGGTATGGCAGAGGGAAACTTCTGCCACGATGATTCGATCGAGCCTCGACGAGGAAATTTCACTCGAGCCCGGCGAATTCTCACACTTGGGTGTTTTATTTTTATGGACGTGATTGCCCAATAAACTCAGTGAGTGTTAAAATGTCTCTTTTGGTGCACGGCGGTCTACGCGAAATGCCTGCCACTTATGGATGCTTGATACCGCGGCAAATGAGCGGGGGAGTGTCCACCACATAAACGCGAATAGCTGCAAAATCTTGCATTCCTTCCATGACGAATGTGCGCGTACGTGTGTGCATTCGTGACGAGGGCACGTTCTCGTTTCACATTCACCAGACGAAAGCGAGAAGAGACAGGGACGATAATGAGAGAATTGCAAAGAGTATGCGTGAGAAAGAGAGAGAGAGAGAGGCTAATATTGCAATGTGATTAAATTCTGGTTCACATTCCACGGACCGTATAACGAAATAAAGTGTATCCCTTGAATTATGTTCTTCATTTGCAATGTACGCCCTCGCACACTTTTACGATCCCATCCCCTTCACTTTTACCCCACACGTGTCACTTCGCCATTTCCAGTTACTGACAAGGAACATCATTTGAGGGGACTTCTCACTTTAGACGGTAAAAAGGCTATGTTTATGAGTTTTTTTATAGGTTTATATTATAGATATTGATATAAAAGTCGTTACACTTGATAAATACACTTTCGAAATACATTTAAAAAAAAAAAAAAATTATTTAAGACGAAAATGGTGGTTAAAAAAGTGTCCTACAAAAATTGTAGGTCTGCGCTGTTGATGAAATCTCGGAGATGGATCATCCGAATAAAAAAAAAATCAAACGGTTTTAGATTCCGTCCGTCAATGGCTATAGCGCATATCATACGATTGTTGATATAAGCTAAAATAACGAAATGGCAGACATTTTTCGAAAAAAACAAAAAAAATGTGTTTTTTCCCAGTTTTTTGGCAAAAAATAGTAAATATAAAAATTCAAAAAAATTCTTCATATGCGTTATAACTATAGTTGTAAAGAATATGTCGTTTAAATTTTATAAGGATCGGTTCGGCAGTTTCGAATAGTTTATCAACAAGTCGTCGAAAAACGTTGTTTCGAGAAAAACGCGTTTAACATTTGTTTGGGTTACATAAATACATACTTGTTTTTTCAATGTATTTCGAAAGTGTATTTATTAAGTGTAACAACTTTTATATGAATATCTATACTATAAATCTATTTTAAAAATCATGATAATAGCCTTTTTTGGCGTCTAAAGTAAGAAGCCCCCTTAAGTCCCGCCTTCGATTTTTGTTGAAACTCATATATATGACAAAACATGGAAAATTATTAGACACACAAGGGTGCCTCAATTTGAATTTTCATAGTTTTTTAAAGCAAATTGAATTAACATCGTTTTTCTAAGTCAATCGACTTTTCTTTAATTTTTGGAAGAAGTTCAATTTTGTTTAGTTTTGAAAATTAAACTGATTTTTTTTAGTCTTCAAACCACCCTTCAAAAAAGCGTGCCACCCCTTAATTTTTTTTCACCCCTCCTATAGTGGATTTTTCATGGCTGTACATCAGAAGAATTTCGGTTTCTGATTCATTCGAATCGGTGGACGGCTTGTGGATAAAACTGCAAAATCACCCCTCGACCTGCTTTCTGTGAGGGGTGGTTCCCTACGTAAAAACGTATTTCCGCGGATAAAAAAATACGTGTCTCATAGTTTTCAATGCTGTATAGCATATATGAGTTTCAACTAAATCAAAGGCGGACACAAGTGATGTTCCTTGTGAGATGACCCCCCCCCCCCCAACCCTCAGTGTCACAGTGGTACAGGAAAACGGCATGCGCATTTTGTCAAGCGCCTTGCCAACGCCTCCAAACAAACCTGGCAATCTTTATTATTCGTCACGGGCTGCGTTGACATTGGTTGAAATACGATTGATAAATTATGCTCGATCGGGTTTTGCTTGCGGTGCCGGTGTGGTCGACGACCCCGAGCCTTCGCGAGCGGGAGACTTGGAATGAAACTTGAAAGGGGAATTATGATTGATTACAGAGAAACGAGTGCATCGTACCGGATGGCTGGCCGCTGACACTCGCCGGCACGGGACTCGTGCTTCAACTTGGCGAACTGGAGGCATCAACCCTGAGACACGGGGAATGTTATCTCTGCGTGCGAAAAGCGAGGAGCCGACGAACCAACAGGATCGGGAACAGTCTCGTTATCGAGGGTGCCGAGGCGGCGCATCCGATCGGGGACAACGCGGAAGGAAATAACATCGTCGAGGTATCATTCGATTGATTACAGAAGATTCATAGTCTCAATCCTACTTGTTTCCTGATTTTTCCTTTTTTTCATCATGATCGTGATAGTGATTGTCATCACTCTTCCTCAAATTACATGGTTAGGTGTTTGTACTCTTGCCCAAAAGTGATATCAAGTTCTGATCAATTTGCGATGATCATCGCGAATAGCATCATTCCTTTAACATGATCGGCATGCTCGTCATCGTGATTATCTCTAGATGTCATCGTTTAGCATGTACTTACTAATTTGTACTCATGCCCAAAAGTGATCCCAAGTTCTGACGAATTCACGATAACCATCGTGATTAGCATCATGATCAACTTCGTTCGTTTATTACCTGATATTCTCATCGTTCAGCACATTCATCATCATGAGCATCGTGCTCAGCATCGTGTTTATCTCTAGATGCTATCATTTGATATATGCTAACTAATTCGTACTCTTGCCCAAAAATGATACCAAGTTCTAAAAAATTCACGATTATCATCGTGATTAGCATCATGATTATCGTCTTGCATTCCTTTCCTAATGTCCCTTCTTCCGCCATGTTCATGATAGTGATTACCATCAGTTTTCCCTAAACTTCATCCTAACCGGTTTGTACTCTTGTCCTCAAGTGACATCAAGTTCTGATGAATTTGCGATGATTATCGTGATTAGCATCATGATCATCTTCTTTCGGTTCTTTTCTGATATTCTCGTCTTTCAGCATGATCATCATCGTAGTTATCTCTCGATGTTATCATTTCATATATGCTAACTAATTTGTACTCTTGCCCAAAAGTGATACCAAGTTCTGACGAATTCACGATGATCAACGTGATTAGCATCATAATCATCTTCATTCGTTTCTTTCCTGATATTCTCGTCCTTCAGTGCAATCATCATCATAAGCAGCATGGTCATCCTCGTGGTTATCTCTAGATGTTATCGTTTGATATGTACTAACTAATGTTCTCTCTTGCTCTCTTGCCCAAAAGTGATACCAAGTTCTGATGAATTCACGATGATCATCTTGATTATCATCGTTATTTTCTTCTTTCGTTCCTGTCCTTATGTCCCCTTCCTTCGTCATGATCATGATAGCGATTGTCATCACTTTCCCTAAACTGCATCCCAACGAGTGTGCACTCTTGCCCGAAAGTAATACCAACATGTTTTCGCGAGGATCATCGTGATTAGCATCATGATGATCTTCTTTCGTTTCTTCCCTGATATTCTCGCCCGTCAACGTGATCATCATCGTAGTTATCTCTCGATGTTATCATTTGATATATGCTAACTAATTTGTACTCTTGCCCAAAAGTGATACCAAGTTCTGATGAATTTGCGATGATCATCGTGATTAGCATCATGATCATCTTCTTTCGTTTCTTTTCTCATATTCTCGTCCTTCAGCATGATCATCATCATGAGCAGCATGCTCATCATCTTGGTTATCTCTAGATGTTATCGTTTGATATGTACTAACTTATTTTCTCTCTTGCTCTCTTGCCCAAAAGTGATACCAAGTTCTGATAAATTCACGATGATCATCTTGATTATCATCGTTATTTTCTTCTTTCGTTCCTGTCCTTATGTCCCCTTCCACCGTCATGATCATGATAGCGATTGTCATCACTTTCCGTAAACTGCATCCCAACGAGTGTGTACTCTTGCCCGAAAGTAATACCAATATGTTTTCGCGAGGATCATCGTGATTAGCATCATGATGATCTTCTTTCGTTTCTTTCCTGATATTCGCGCCCTTCAGCATCATCATCATCATGATCAACACCCTCATCATCGTGATTATCATTAGATGTTTTTGTTTCATATGTATCAACTAATTTGCACTCTTGCCCAAAAGTGACACCAAGTCCCAATAAATTCACGATGGTTATCGTGATTACCATTATGGGTATCTTCCTTCGTTTCTTCCCTGATATAACCTTCCTTCGTCATGATCAAGATGCTCATTATCGTGCTGATCAAGATCATATCTTTTCCTTTTATATGTATTTACCGATGTGTACTCTGTGATGTGTACCAACTGATCTGCACTCTACCCGATTTGCATACCTACACAGAAGTGATATCGAGTTGTAATAAAAGCACACTGATCATCGCTATTATCATCACGAACATGTTCTTTTATTTCTTTCCTGACCTCTTCTTTCTCCAGCGTGACTATCCTCGCGCCGACCAACATCACATCAACTGATTTGTGACCTTGTCAAAAAATGATACCAAGTTCCAATAAATTCATCTAGACCATCACGATCGTACTCATGATCATCGTTATCATCCCCTTCCCCCGTTATCTTTCTTCCCACTCTCTCTCTATTCCGTTAGCGCCCGTTAATGGATCTTCTCTCACTGAAAACTTACAGATAGCTCTGGTGTGGCGTTCGTCGATGCGGTCCCCAGGGATCCTCGGTTGGGACCGCGAGCAGGACGAGTTCACGGACTGGCGGGACCCAACGCGAAAGTCCCTCGGTTCAACATCCGGCGGAAGAGGGTTGCAGCCGGGTTCCTCGAATATCTCGGCAGCGGGCAATCAGAGCGCAAAGTCGCGACCGCGTCGAAGATCTCGAGAGGAATCGTTGCGTTCGCGTTCGGCCTGCAGCAGTAGGGAGGATCGGGAGGAGGCAGGAAGCTGTTCGATCGTATCGAAGCAGGATAGACTGGATCGTCGCAGACACGTGGATCTCGCGAATAAGGAGCAACGATCCGTGGATGATGTTGACGATTGCGACAGGAAGGAGACGAGAACAGATTCGCGAATGACGTTGAGCCGCGAGGACGCGATGAGTCTTCAGAAGAGCGACGACTCGGGATTGGAGGGTGACTCGAGCCTTTCCGAGGAAATCACCAAGTTGCCGCGCGCAGCACTTTGCAAAATGGCGACTCTCGACAAATGGAAAGAGGCGAATCGTCCGATATCCGGTAATCTCGAGATCTCCGGCAGATCGTTGAAGATCGAAGATCTCGAGACGCCGATCAGCCTCGAGAGATCTATCAACGGATCCTCGCATATGGAAAACTCGCATCTGCTGTACGATTGCTCGACCAAATCCTCGTCCACCTCGTCATCCGGTTTTTGCTCGACTACCGGTCCCGCGAACGAGATCAACACGAGCGCCACGAGGAGTGTCTCCAATCACAGTATCGAGACTCTTCTGCTTCGCGACGAAAGCAGCTGCAGCAGCAGCATCCACGTTACCGATCATCGACACGACGGGGACGATCTTGCCGATCTCATCGGTACACTGATCGTCAGTGTCGAGCGAAAAATCGAACGGGTTAATCTCGATGATCTCGTGTTCCCGTGTCCCGCCTGTCGTAACATCGACACCGACGATCCTCTTCTCGGCTGCAAATGCGGCGCCGAAGCCTGCGAGTGCTCCGGCGCCGGTGGTGAACAGTGCGAGTGCGGTATCCCCATCGCGATCGACAATGTCCCCGACAAAAGCAATACACGGAGCTTCGAGGTAGCCGGTATCAAACACATCGACAGCGACGACGAGGAGGAGGTTCGGATGGGTTTCGGTGAGTTACCTTTTTTTTTTCGAATTACGAAATGTTCTCATTGCATAAAGTCATCCATCGTATCTCGCATACACAATCAAATGTCGATGCCGCTATTTTTAGACTGAGAAAAAAAATCATTGATCCAATATCATTGGTGTTATTGAAAGAAATTTCGTTGATTCAATTGCAAAATTGTTGGTGTAAATAATCGGATACATTAGTCCAAATAAAACGCTATTGACTTTAACGGGGTCGTCTAGTGTGACGGCCGTTTTTTAATGCTTTTTTGGGGATTCTTTTTTTTTGACAAACCATTAAAATGAAACAATTAATAAATTGTAAATAATTTTTATTAACATTTAAACAAACTTTGTGTATTTTTTGATGTCATTATATTGAATATAGTCGGAGATACAACTGCCCAACGGGAACACATATATAAAAAGAGGTGCTCCACTGCTGCCATGATTCCGGCCGTTCTGCTTACCTGAAATTAAAAAAAACCAAACGCAATTTTAATCGTGAGACTTACTAAAATAAAGTTAGAATTACAAAAAAAAAAATTTTTTACGCTTTAGAAGAAAAATTCAATTTTTTGTTTTCTTTGGGGTCTACATAGCTGAGAAAAAGAAAACTAACGAAGCAATCTTAATTATTTTAGTTCAACTTGTAGTTTTATATGTATAAGTATGATGTTGTATAAATGTGAGCAGAATCAATTGAATAGTTTTTGAGATATCAGGGCAGCAGTTTGAAAAAATCGTGTTCTGAGAAAAACGCGTTTGAAAGTTGTTGTGTATAATTCATAATAACAAAATGGTCTCACCATCAATCTGCTATGTCTGGACCATACAGTACACCTTCCTCTTCTTCAATGAAGTCATGTAAGGCCGTTTTCTCTTCTTTTAATCTGACACACTAGACAACCCCCTTAATAACATGATAAAATAATAAGTTTTTTTTCATTGAAAAGATATATTGTTAGCCGAGAACAATATATTATGGAATCTATGTATTAGGTGTACAAATAAGTTTTAGGACAGTTTTCAAAAAATTCAAGATTTATTAAAAAAGAAGTAAAACACAGTTATTCATCGAAGTAATCTCCATCGCACTGAATGACCTTCAGCCATCTCTCAGGTAACTCGCGGATGCCTTTCGCAAAGAAACTTTCGTCTTGCGAGGTGAGAAATTTAGCGACCCATTTTTCCACTTCTTCAAATGTTTTGAATCGCACGTCAGACAAATCGTTCTGCATTTTCCGGAATAAATGATAATCGGATGGGGCTAAGTCTGGTGAATACTCCGGGTGTGGTACAGCTTCCCATCCAAGCGCTAGTAACGTATCCTTGACCGGTTTACCCACATGAGGCCGCGCGTTGTCATGGAGCAGTTTTACTGGACGTTTTCCTTTACCAGAAAATGGACGTTTCTTCTCAATTTCTTGATTCACTTGCATCAATTGATGACAATAGCGATCGGTAGTAACTGTTTGACCAGGTTTGAGAAGTTCGTAATACAGTACGCTTTTCATATCCCACCATATGCACAGCATGACTTTGTTACAATGAACATTGCGCTTTGGCGTGGATGTTGTCGGCTCGCCGGGGTCAACCCAATGATATTTGCGTTTCGGATTATCAAAATAAATCCACTTTTCATCGCCGGTCACAATTTTCCACAAGAAAGACTTTCTATATTGCTTGTTGTAAAGACTCACACAAATGTTAAGACGGCTGTTTTTATTTTCTTGAGTCAGAAAGTGTGGTACCCACTTTGTTCCTTTTCGAATCTTACCCATTGCTTTTAAACGATAAGAAACAGTTTGTTGAGTTACTCCAAGCTGTTCCGAAAGTTGTTTCTCCGTCTGACAAGAGTTTTCATCCAGCAACGCTTGCAGTTCCTGATCGTCCATCTTTACAGGAGGCCCCGTGCGTTCACGGTCACTAACGTCGAAATCACCTTCTTTGAATCGCTTATACCAATACTCACATGTACTTTTAGATACAATGTTGTCTCCAAGAACAGAACATATCGATTCACACGCTTTCCTAACACTTTTTCCTTGATGGAATTCATAGCGAATGCAGTGTCTAATAAATAGCTTATTGGTCTGCATGTTTAATTTACAGAATTTATAGGTTGTGTTTATGACTCCTTTACGTTTCGATACTACATATCAAGCACCATCTATGATAAGTGAGTGGGACCTTTGTATTAATTTAGAATAGCTGTTATGATACAAAATCGAAGTGTCCTAAAACTTATTTGTACACCTAATATTTAAAAAATTATCGCGAACAAATTATATAGTTTTGAAACTCAGCCAAATATTTCCCTGGGCCCTCGTACAAATGCGATACAGTAGTGCATTAGGAAAGAGTGGCTGCGGTCAACACTCTGGGGGGGAACTCTGGAATGATTGTGAATATCGGAAGAAATGGAAGGAATAAAAGAGGGGATGGTAAAGAGGGGAAGGACCCCGTACCTCTGAGGAATACACACGCACACACACACACACGCACGCACACACACACACACACACACACACACACACACACACACACACGCACGCACGCACGCACGCACGCGCGCGCGCGCACACGAACACACACACACACACACACACACACACACACACACGCGCGCGCACGCACGCACGCACGCACGCACGCACGCACGCACGCACGAACGCACACACGCAAACACACACACACACACACACACACACACACACACACACACACACACACACACACATATATATCATATATCATCATATCATATCATATATATCATGATCCGAAAAAATATGAACCTACATGATGATACCGCCTTGAATTGTACGATTCAGCGTTACAATATCCGATATACGATAATATATTAAGGCGTTACCTCTATGTGACTCGCGAAAAATGAGACTGTTTTGAATTTTTTTTAATACACTAACGAAGCAATCAAATTGAGGTTTGGAGGGTTTATTACACATCTGTTGAGGTGTACAAAAAATAAATTATCATTAAAAAATACAACATGGGGGCTCAGTTGTAGCTACGCTAAGCGTGATTTTTTTGGACGCTCTGCGGGAGGACGCAGTTCCTTTATGGATTAGTACCTAAAACCAAAGAAAACATGTCGCCATTTGCATCAGTTTATCTAGAGTGTAAAAAAGTAAGGAACCGTATAAAAAAATACTCACGATCATTACAAAATATCGTTTTTTTTCGCAAAGTGGCATTATTTTGATTAAATATGTTTTATGTCGCTAAAAAATCGGCCTTAATTCGTTAATTGAAATAAAAAATTTCCATGGATCGTCAGAATCGTGGGTATTTCTTTAAAGAATGTATCTAAAAAGCTGCAGTCGAAATTTCAACTCAATGGGATGAAAAGTGCCCGAGATATGCGTCCTCCCAGTTAACCAAAAAAGTGGTTTTGAGAAAAATGCGTCTGAGTGAAATATTATAACGCAAGTGAAATATCCCGAGCATAAAACGGTTTCGGGTGCGCTCCAGACCTACGCACACACACACACGCACGCACGCGACGTAAATATCATCCCACGCACGGTCAATAAAGAGACCCGATGAAATAAATTGATGTGCCTTCAGCGACAACGCATTAGCGATCTCCTCTTTCTCTCTTTGCACCGATCGCGAGGGTTCCGACGAAACTAACTCTTTACAAAGGAATCACGCGACGATATATATGTACGTATAGCGTACATAAAAAAAAGTCCTTCTCCAATGATCATTGAAACGTGTGCATTATTCAATTTGGAAATTCATCAGTCTTGTCCCTGTTAGTCGAATTAATGAAGGCAATTATCACTCTCTCTCTCTCTCTCTCTCTCTCTCTCTCTCTCTCTCTCTCTCTCTCTCTCTCTCACTCACTCTCTTGCTCACGTTTCCCTCTTAAGAAAGATTTCTCCCTCGCCATACCCTAATCGAGCATATTCACGGCACTCTGCGATTTCGTCACACGTTAGGGGAAGTATGGGCAAGATGAAAATGCTAAGGTCATATAATTGCTTAAGGGGCCAGTCCACTTTGGAGCCACGTCAAAAAAGGCTAATTTCGCGATTTTTTTGAGGATTTTATAAAAGATATAAATATAAAAGTTGTTGGGCTTGATAAATAAAGTCTTGAAATACATTTAGAAAAAAAAATTTATTCATTTTTATTCATTTTTAAGTACAAAAACTATAGTTTAAGGGTGGGATAAAGTATTAAATTTTTTTTTCATTTTTAAAATTTTCTAAATGAATGCATAATATATCAAGAATATTGTGTTAAAATTTTAAGTCGATCGGAGTAAAATTGACGAAGTTATGAGTATTTGAGCGTCTATTTCTCCATGCCGTTCTCGTCTCTTCTGCGTTTTTCAAACCGTTTTTCTGAGACTTGTCATATTTGAAGTCCGTGTGCACGATAACTCAAAATCTACTGGACCAATCGCTTTGAAATTTTGTACTTCTTCACAGTACTTCTTCACATAATTCACCAGGTATTGTCGAGAGCTTTTTTGTTTTTTTTAATAATTACTAATTTTTCAACAACAAATTAGCCGATTTTTTTTAGCGAAAATCGGGTTTTTGGCTCCCAAGTGCTACGAAAAATCGAAAAATCGAAAAAAAAAATTCCTCCCGTCATTACCTCGAGAAACATCTCCTTTAACAAATGCATTTTGATTTTTTTGTTTCAAATGATTCTGTTGCGAGTTATGGTGCACACCGCAAACCAACTTTTTTTCGAGGCGCCTCCGGGGTTTAATTTTCACTCGCTCAATTTTGAATATTTTGCAATGCAAATTTAGGAGAATGTTGTTCAAATGTTACTTTATTATATGTAAATTTTTCAATAAACGAACACTATTCGTTACGCCAAAAAAAAATCTTAAAAACATGCCTTTTTTTCGCCGAATTAACTTTATCCCGCCGTTAACGTAACGCCTCAAAAATAGGTGGGCTAGGTAGCTCCATCACAACTCGGCAACGGCTTGTCTGAAACAAAAAAATCAAAGTCCGTTAGATTCAGTATGACACCAGCTACAAAATGACCCTCGGATATAAAGTTTTATCAAAAAATAAAAAAATGGCAGATGAAAAACGAAAAAAGTAAAAAAAAACGCGTTTTTTCGCAGTTTTTCGCAAAAAAAGAGTAAAAATCAAAATTTTAAAACCATCGAGGGTCATCTTGTTGCAAATCATGTTTACAATATGTGGTTCAAATTTCAAGAGAATCGTTTATTAGTTTTAGAGATACAATGGAGCTAGATTTTGAAAATAGAAGTTGTTTCGAGAAAAACGCGTTTGAAGTTTACACTATGAAAAACTCTTACCTTAACTCAATCGGCACTTCCTGCACCGTACAAAATCCCTTCTGATTGCTCATCATCGTCGATTTCTTCAAGTCTTGCTTGTTATCGATTTTTTTAAATTCTCAAAGTAGACTGGCCCCTTAACTCGAAGGACTGCTGCAGCCAAACCGCCCATCTACGAGTGTCGATTTATATCCATGTCCATATCGATACTGAAATGCACTCGGTGGGCTAAACGCTTGCCTTGAATTCGATCATTTTTTATATTATTGCGCTTGATGACTCATTCGATAATTGTAATAATTAATGGTCGTATCTCACGATACAACCATTAGAATTGTCAAAACGCTGAGAAAATGGCTTCAAAGAAAACAAAATAGAAAAGAGTACCATTTGTAGCGATGCGTGTGCCTGTTTAACGAGAGATGGGCTATAAATTGACTACACCCGCCAGCCCATCGAGCGAATAAAAACCAGCTCGACGAATTACACGGCTCGTTAGACAGATTGTAAAAGTACATATATTTAGTACGAGCTCGGACGTTCGTACGAGTTTAAACGTATGTATTTCTGTGCTATATCTATGTATAAGTATATATATACACACACACGATTCAATAGCGTGACTGCGATCGAGCGATTTTAAAAATACTGAAAAAGATCGAAGACTGGGCGGGTACGGGATGAAAATAATGAAACCCCGAAACCTCATTTCCGGCGATTTAAGCAAAAATTTATATC
>OZ023323.1:15670882-15720564 GCA_964007375.1 Ophion obscuratus
GGGACGGTCTCCGAAGTCGAATGTCTTCGGAAACCGCTTTTCCCATATATAATTCTCAGTGCTCATTTGCACTCTTCACGAACGATCACATAATCGCTCCATCGTGTCTTGAGGGAGATGGACGAGACTCGGACAAGATCCATCTTTCTCCCTCTCTCTCTAGTACGCTCAAAGATTTTCTGGATAAGGAGATAACGGCGTTATTTTCCGCGATCAAAGCGATTCTCCTAAGACTATACACATATAAATGTCATACAATTTCTCGCGACTCGTAATCATCTCGAAAATGAAAGGAAACCCGCTTAAGGGGAGAACTGAGATTGTTGCATAGGAGAAACGTCCCGGCTACAAGACGAAGAGAGAGAGAGAGAGAGAGAGAGAGAGAGAGAGAGGGGGGGGGGGAGGGAGAGGGGGAGGGAGAGGGAGAGAGAGAGAGAGAGAGAGAGAGAGAATTCACATATGAATATGTATGAATGAGACGCGACTCCAGAGTTTCCCTTTCACTCGAGTTTTTCCGACAATTGCATACACAGGCCCGCGTTAATAAACGTTTTTGTACGATCCTCGCAATCGCGATAGGATCTAAGAAATACAACGAGTTCTTGTAAAATCTCCGGCGTCTTACCGTTAACCGGGTCAATTTACGTCGCCAAGCTATACGAGCGACACTGATACCTGAGCGTGTAAGATCAAAGCAGTACCCGCTTGAAGTAAACAACGAAAAAAAGATAGAAAAAGTGACGCAGCAATCCGTGCAAATTCTATACGGCCACGTGTAGTTGAGATATTAACGAGCGACGTGTATGGTCAAAAAAATGACTTCCCATCTTCGTTTTTACTTATATATACACACACTCACATATGGGGGAAAAGCGCGTTGCGAGACGCGAAGGAATTTTCTTTACCGTATAGATGCGTAACGAGCTCCCTGTATGTGTGTGTGTGTGTGTGTGTGTGTGTGTGTGTGTGTGTGTGTGTGTGTGTGTGTGTGTATATCTACGGCATGTTGCATGGGAAGTGGGACGATTTTCAGTCGAAGGTCAGCCATTTTGACGACCGCCTTGAATTTACTTGTCGAAGAGAAGGGAGAAATAGCAAAGCGTCCGCAGCCTGTGCATTGAATTACTCCCATAAAATCCAGGTATTTCAGTGTTCTCGCGTGGCAAGAAATTACGGCTCCATAGGTCACATGGTGCGTCTGTGAAAACGAGCAGCTACGCTTCTTGTTACAATCGAAAGGGGAAAAAATGAGCGGCGGATGCGGTATGGGGTTTCGTGAAATTTCCAATGTTTCTTCTTACGTCCTTGCGAACTTTTACGACCCCATCTATTTCCCTTTTTAGCGTAGGCTTGTCACCTCGCTGTTTCCAGTTTGCGAGAGACTTTAAAGAAGAAATAAAATAGTCATTTGAGTCAGCCAATGATTGAGGGTAACGAAAGTGCTGGGGTATTGGGTACTTGCCGTAGAACTTGAATTTAAGATTTTTGTTGGATTGGAAAGTTTACTGATATTCTGCTTACAAGGGTAGGACGTTAATTAGGACCCACCCATTTTGCCCAAACTGGGTGGGCAGAAGAAGGTGGGTCCCCACTTAAGGTTCAAGAAATCTTTCGCCTGAGTGAGCCAGAGGAAAGGGTAAAATGCTCCCCAAATATTTTCGAGTAGAACAAGAGGGATATTTCTTTCAACCATTGCCAAGTCTGCGGCGTAGCGCAGTAGTCGGACCCATTGCCTGTCGACCTCATGGGTTGGTTTCGATTCTCGCCGCTACTATTTTTTAAATCACTTTCTTTTTTAATTTCTCGCAACTAATGAGCTTTATGCAAAATTCTTGGAAACAACATTGAAGACATACGTCGCAAACAATAAATTTCTCCCATTGGTAGATTCGTGGAGCGGCCAGGCTAATTTAACATTGTATGATGAGACATTCACCAATGAGCAAGGCGAAGCAATGTGCACTATGAAGGCCATTCCACCCAAATGTACTCCGCTGGTTCAACCGTGAGATGTATATCTCTATCGCCAAGTCAAAAATCTAATTAAAAGACTACAAAGTACCCCTGAATTGCTCCAGCAACAGCGAGAATTGTCGTCAAGAGAAAATGCAATTAAAATACATTCGATAGTGCAGCATCAATTCAGTGCCCCTGTTTCCATCCCTATGATCCAGTACGCTTGGTTTGCATCCAAATTGACGGAACGATAACCGTCGTTTCAAAACTTGGATGAAGTATGCTTTCCAATGAAGCAACTTTCGGAAAAATGTAACTGCTGAAACTATGCTTTTATAAAATGTGCCTGGTGTGAAAAATATGTATGTTTCCAATGTGTCCACGATGAATATCACCCTAAAAATTGTTAAATTATTTTTGATAATGAATGAAAAGCAGCGTACATAACTGATTGTACGAATTGTTGGAGATTTTATTTTCATTAAAAACTTCACCTAATTATATAAATTAACTGCTTGAATACATTTAAATTCTACAATAAATTGTTGAACATTGCGAGAAAAAAATATAATATAAAAAAACGGTACCAGCGAGAATCGAACCCAATGCTTCGAGATGACAGGCAATGCGCTTGACCACTGCGCTACGCCGTTGACTTGGGAATGGTTTAAAAAATATCCCTCAAGCTCTACTCGGAAATCTTTGGAGAGCGTTTTACCCTTTCCTGTTGCCTACTCGGGCGAAATATTTTAGGAACGTTAAGTGGGGACCCACCTCCTTCTATCGACGCAGTTTGGGCGAAATCCGTGGGTCCCCCTTGGCATCCTCCCCTTGTTAATAATGTACTTACGTTCAGTAATGTTTTACTTACCGGAATTCTAGAATTTCACTGATATTCTAAAAATTACTAATATTTTAGAATATGAGTAAATTCTAGAATATTTACCAATATTCCAAAATTTACTAATATTCTAAAATTTACTAATATTCAAGAATTTACTAATATTCTAGAATTTACTAATATTCTAAAATTTCCTAATAGTCTAGAATTTACGAATATTCTAAAATTGGCTAATATTCCACGTCCGATATTTTTTAATTTACTAATGTTTTATCTACCAAAATATGAAAATGCCCTAATATTCTTACGTACTAATATTCCAATATTTCCCAATATTCTACTTATCAATATACTGTCCACATGTAATATGTAACATGAACTGATTTATTCTACCTGCCAATCTTCTAAGATTGAATAATAGTCTGCTTCCCGATATACGAAACGAACAAAACTAATATTCTAAAATTTACTAATATTCTAGAATTTACTAATATTCTAAAATTAGCTAATATTCTACGTCCGATATGTTTTAATTTACTAATGTTTTATTTACCAAAATTTTAAAATGCCCCAATATTCTTACGTACTAATATTCCAATATTTCCTAATATTCTACTTATCAATATACTGTCCACATGTAATACGTAACATGAACTGATTTATTCTACTTGCCAATATTCTAAGATTGAATAATAGTCTGCTTCCCGATATACGAAACGAACAAAACTAATATTCTAAAATTTACTAATATTCTAGAATTTACTAATATTCTAAAATTTACCAATATTTTAGAATTTACTAATATTCTAGAATTTACTAATATTCTAAAATTGGCTAATATTCTACGTCCGATACGTTTTAATTTACTAATGTTTTATTTACCAAAATTTTAAAATGCCCCAATATTCTTACGTACTAATATTCCAATATTTACTAATATTCTACTTATCAATATACTATCTATATATAATATGTAATATGAACTAATTTATTCTACTTACCAATATTCTAAGATTGAATATTAGTCTTCTTCCCAATATACTAAAATAGCCCAATATTCTATTCCCCAATATCTTAAAATTTACTTCCATTCTAGTAACTAATATTTTACTTATTAAAACGCTAATAACTACTAATATTCTAACTTGATATTTTCAAAGTGCACAATTTTCGAAAATCGGTAAGATGTTTGTGCGTGCTAGAATAATACAATGCAAACTGCAGGTGCATCAACGTCATTTGCTAGTTTGCTATCGCGTGGACGGGAGGGCAACAGAGAGAGAGAGAAGGCGAGAGAGCAAGGAGCGCGATTAATAAACGCCAGGGAGCAGAAGGCAGAAAGGTTGAAGAGAAGATCTCTCACTCTTTCTTTTCTCTCTCTCTCTCTCTCTCTCTCGTCCACTCTCGCTTATGCATAAAGCCTCGGTGTGTTTCTACTCGTAAATAGTAATGGGCGTCCGTTAACGCGGGGGCGTGAGACTCGCCACGGGGGCTCACTCCGCCGTAACGGAGAGACATCAAGGCAGATGAGAGTTCATAACAAACACACACACATACATAAATATATACCCTATAAATACATACAGTGTGTTTCGATTGAATCGCACAAACGCAAATAAAAATGGCTACGGAAAATATCCATTTTTCGCATCAGCGATACAAATTTTTGAAAAAATTAATTATCATTGAAAACAATCTTAAATCGTGCCTGTTCCCTAGAAAAAGTTGAAAAAATACTTACCACTGTTTTTCGCGATTATTTTTCAAATTCCTAAATATTCCAATAATCGTTAAATTTCGATATTTAGTTAAGAATTATTAAATTGCACGACATGCGAATCCTATCAAATATGCTGGGACTTTTTGAAAAAAAAAGTACGAAGAATCGAGACACACCGTGTATTTATCCCTTATATATATGAGTAACGAGGTTCAAGAAACGAACGAAGCAGAGAATCTATATCTGCATCATCGCATTATCGCCATCACATGTGTATCTCTCAAGTGCACATTATCATCACTTACTCACCACGTATGCATATATCCTACATAGGCAATTCCAAGTACTGAGGGCAGCTTTTGTTTTTTTTTTCTTCAAATTATAGTCGGCGGTGCATTTTTTTCCATGGCCCTTTAACGCGAATGAATACGCACGCGAAAAAAAAACAAGCAAAAATACCATATGATCATCTCTTACAGTATGAAAATTTGCGCTGCGTTTTATTTGGTATTTTTCTTTGATAAACTTGATGGGAAAAAATGGCAAACGAAGGGTACTCGCAGTGGAATTGCCCATACGATAATGATCATAATGAAAATTATATTAACGACGATAATATTGCAACCCACTATATGTATATTGCCTGCGATGGAAGGGTAATCATGTGAGCGCTCTTCATATTCATATTCGTACATTTCCATATATATATATATATATATATATATAGCAGTTAGACAACTATATACACGATTATGGTTATCAGCTCAGAGAGCTGGGCAATTGAACGAGGCGTGTATTAGCCACGCACGAACCTACGCTCCTATACATATACGTGCATAAGATGCGCTCTTATGCAGTCGGGAACTGCATCCGCTGGTTGGAGCAACTATATAAACAGAGCACGGAAAAGTGACGCGAGTCCCGAGGAGAGCATGAGCCCACTTTCTGGATCGTTTTGGCTCCTACATCAAATTTTATATATATATATATATATATTAGGGTGGCCCTTGATATGGGTCAAAAAAAAATTGATCGCTCGAAAATAAAACGGTTCGAAATAATTTTTAAAAAATCTACGCGCAGCCCCAACTATGTCCGTTAAGAGGAAGGCGTGCCTGTAAGCATGAACTTAAATTTGAATATCAATTTTTCTTCATGATTGGAGAAATTTCGATTTTTTAAATCTAGTTTATTTGTCAATTTTTCAATACGATATTTCTGTGGCTTAAATAAATAAATTCGTACTGAACGAACAAGTATCGATATCTTATGTGTACATTTTTTAAATATTATGTTTTTTCCGACCAATTGGATGACTTGTGCGAATAAATAATTTCTATGTTTTCAATAAAACGAACAAGCTCGCCAAGTTTAAAATGACCCTATGCATTTTTGCGAAAGTAATTTTCAAATACATTTTTTATCCACAGCACTGGAAGTCTGATCTCAGTGAAATATTAATGTGTTTGTATCTTAGCAGGCAAGGAATATTTCGAACAAAATTAAAAAAAAACAATTCTGGCCAATCCGGAAGTTCGGTGTGAATGGTTTATCGTGAATTTATATCCTTTTGACAAGATGCAAATTTAACGTTCGACTTTGATGTGATTAAAAGCGTTCGATAGCAGCTGAATCGAACTATTGTTCCAAAATAATAGGATGGTAAAACTGAACGCTCATCAAATCTAGTATGGAGGACCTTATTGTTTGATCTGTATATTGAATACCAATATACAATAGCTTCGGAAAGTAAAAAAAATTGACAAATAAACTAGATTTAAAAAATCGAAATTTCTCCAATCATGAAGAAAAATTGATATTTAAATTTAAGTTCATGCTTACAGGCACGCCTCCCTCTTAACGGATATATTTGGGGCTTCGCGTAGATTTTTTTTTTATTATTTGGAACCGTCTTGGAGGGCGGCGCGATCAATTTTTCTTATCCATATCAAGGGCCACCCTAATATATATATATGTATAAATTTTATAAATCATATATAGGCTTCTTTGGATGAGTGACTTTTCCGAAAAATGATTAGGTTTGTTTGGGTTTGTTTATTATGAACCCAAACTAACTCATTTTTTGGAAAAGTCACTTATCTGAAGAATTACCATATAATTGGATGCAGGAGCGAAAAATAAATATTTATATATTTTGATGATTATATAAATATATACATATATATATACATACAACAGCAGTCAAAAGTTTTCGATCACTTTGGAGAATTGCAAAATTATATTTGCAACTATCCAAATTATCCAATTATTAGAAAAATTATATTATAGAATAATGTAATCCATTTCACACAGCTATATAGTATCTTCATAAAATAAGAAACAAAATGAGTTTTATTATTCTAATATAATTTCGCAATTATCCAAACTGTTCAAACACTTTCGGCCGCTACTGTATATTGAGAAAACTGATTGTAAAGGCATTCGTGTCCGAGTACCATCCTCATACTAGCTCATCATCCCCATACTCATCATCCGATAAATCCCAATGTCTTTAAAATCACCTTCGGACCAATGTAAGTTTATTTACATTAAAGTCAATTTTAAGGACCTAACCGTGCCCGAAAATCGTCGAAATGTTTGTGAAAAATGCCAACGACCGTCCTCAAAATAGCCAGATGTGCTGATAGCCAACATTACATAGATGTATGTTTGAACACGTTCAAAATCGGTTTTTTTTTCTCATAAATGTATAAATATGTAGTTCACAGCCCGAGCAAAGAGTGCTAGTAGTTTGAAAGATTCAGGGTTAATGGAGGTTAAAGTTTCTCACCGGTCTGAAGCGCAGGAGCATGAATATACACTCAAGTCCCCCTCGCCCCTCCCCAGCCCCTTTCTCTCTCTGCCCTCGTGTGTTCGCTTACACGGTGAAATTATCGTATTAATTACTTCACGTCATTATATCGCAATTTATTAAGTGGTGGTCGCGATTCCACTGAAAGCATATACATATATATATACATACATACATACATACATATATATATATATATATATATACACATATATATATATATACATGCACATATAAATACATCAGATTCTCGTTGATTCTCAAGCGAACCGAGATGTCTCTATTTCTGTATATCCGATACTTTATTAAGCACACCCGCCTTTTTTTTACTGGTTTATGATGTCTTTATGCTCCTGTATGAAATTTAAGTCTCATTTATATATATATATATATATATATATATATATATATATATATATATATAAATATATATATTTATATATATATATAAATATATAATGACGTTGTCATTATATATATGACGTCATTATATAATATATAATGACGTTGTAATAAATATATAATATATATATATATATATATATATATATATAAATATATAATGACGTTGAACAAGTTCTCACTGCTTTCCAACAGATGGCGTTACTAGAACTGCGTGCGTGTAAGTTAAGATGGTAACGCATTTATAAAGATGGACTATAAGCAAGCTTGAAATTCAACGTATGGGGCGGTCCATAAATTACGTCATTTTAAAATAGGGGGGGGGGGGGGTCTGATCGTTGGATGACGGTAACGATGATTGGATTATGACGATAGGAAGGATAGGATGATTTGGGGGGGGGGGGGGCGGTTAAAAATCAGCCAAAATCAATGACGTAATATATGGACGGCCCCTATGTCATTTCGCCGACGTACGAACAACTTTTTTTTTTCATAGCGTTAATCATGTCAAATTTCATGCCAAAAAAGAATATTTGCAGGTAATTTTACTGCACGAGGATATTTTTTAAAAAATCTGCAGCTGAAGGACACAGAATTCTTGTTGAGATTTACGGCGACCATGCTCTGTCGGAAACGACATTTAGAGAATAGTTTAGACGCTTAAAAAATAATGATTTAACTGAAACTGAAAAATTCGGAGATAGCTGAAAAATAGTTGAACTTGCAGAATCATTAGGAGTTGACGACACAACATTTTTGAAACGTTTGAAAACATAAGGAACGATTTTTTGTAAATAACGCATTAATTTTGATGCAAAAACAGCGAGAACTTATTCAGCATCGCAATATATACAGGGTGTTTGGCACATGGCCTAATACAATTTTTTGCGGGATTGGGAGGGTCATTTGCTACTTTTCGTACCCTTAGACCCTATGTCCTAAGTATCACGGTAATTAAGATATGATTTTTTTTTAGTTTTTTTTTTAAATACCCGAAGTTTCGGGAAATTGATTTCAAGAATGTGACTCATGAGCTTACAAAGTCTTAAAAATGAGTAAATGCATGAAAAATGTAAACTTCTTAATTCATTATAAAAAAAAACTAAAAGCTATTTCGAACTTAGCTTTGTTTAAAAAAGTTCTCTAGTTTAAACCCTTTCTAACGGTATGCTACATTTCATAGAAAGCTTTCATTTTGTAGTCAAAATAACAAAAATAAGTTTTTTTTTATAATGAATTTAGGAGTTGACATTTTTCATACATCTACACATTTTTAAGGCTGGGAGCTCAAGAGTCACTTTCTTGATACAGATTGTATTAAACAATGATTTATTTATAATAAACATACATTGCGGAATACAACACGAGTTATTTCGTGCTATTGTAACCACAAATTAAAAAAAGTTATGACGTTGTAAAGGCGAAATTTCGGGTAACAGAAAAGAAAACGAAAAAAAAAATCTTATAAATTACCGTGACACTGACAAGAAACATCCCTCAGGTGACGCCATTCGATTATGTTGAAATTTGGATATTTTATAAAGCACCGAAAAGTAAGCGATACGTATTTTTTTTTATATCGGCGGAAAAACGATTTTAAGGGGTGAAACCACCCCTCGAAAAGAGGCATCTCTGGGGGTAATATAGCAGTTTCACACACAAGGACTCCACCAATTTTAACCCTCAATCCATGAAGGGGGGTCAAATCTGCCCGGCAAAAAATTAGAAAAACGCATTTTTGCCGCGCATTGCTTGATATCTCTTAAAAAAATATATATATTAAAAATAACAATATCCGAAAAACTCCTGTTCATCCTTCAAAAGTACATTCTGAGAATGAACCATGCATTTTTACAGATTTTTTATCAATAATTCTGGGTGTGGTAGCGCGCAGACAAAAATGACCCCCTTTCATGGATTGAGTGTGCCGAAAAACTATAACTATATTGAGGGGTGGTTTCACCCCTCAAATCCGTTTTTCCGCCGATAAAAAAATACGTATCTCTCACTTTTCGGTGCTTCATAACATGACCAAATTTCAACAAAATCGAAGGGTGTCACCTGATGGATATTCCTTGTTAGGACATAGGGTCCAAGGGTGAACAAATTAGCAAATGACCACCGCAATCACCAAAAAAAAAAATGTGTCGGTCCATGCGCCAAACACCCTCTATATACAGGGTGTCCCTCTTATCTCTGCCACCCGAAATACCTCGGTAATTATCGACGTCACACAAAAATGTTCCAGACAAAAGTTGTACGGTGTGAAGGGGACCATCAAATGCGACCAATTTTTTTTTTTTCCGGTGGATGCGCCGAGGCACAGTGAAGGTCACCTCCACTTTTTTCAATGTATTGGTACATTATTTTCAACCATCTTGTGGAGCCCCTCAAACCGCATAAATAACATTCGGGGGTCAAAGTCGTTCAAGGTCATTCAAGGTCAGTATCGATGATGCAAATCCAAATCTTTAGATTTATATTTCATTTTGATACGTGACCTTGTATGACCTTGAACGACTTTGACCCCATAATGTTTTTTATGCGACTTTTTGCGAAGTAACAAAAAATTGGTCGTATTTGATGCCCCCCCCCCCCACACCGTACAACTTTTGTCTGGAACATTTTTTCGTTACGTCGATAATTACCGAGTTATTTCGGGTGGCAGAGATTAGAGGGACACCCTGTATATGGATGTAGTTCAAGGATGGGCGCAAGTCGACGGATTATCCTCCGGAAGTACAAGCACACTAGCAGCCAGTTCACGGATAATTTACGTTTTCTCGTCGTGCACAATATATGAGTATGCACATACTCATATAAGTACAAGTATATGTTCGCATATACCGTTACGACTATCTCTCAGGGGGCGGAAAAAAAGCTTGATTGCGCGCGAAAATCGCCAGAGATGTAACGCAATTTTGCACGCCGACGCCCAAGGACAAGACCCTTTCCCATGTACATACGGCGATCAACGCCCACGCAATTGCTCGTCCGTTTTAGTTATATCATTATTATTATTTGTACTGTTATTGCGATTATTATTGTTGCCGGCGCTGTTTCTATTATTGCTACTGTTGCCTTTATTGTAATTTCTGTTCTCGTTTTTATCTTTATCATCATCGTCGTAAGACAAAAACAATGCGGATATTACACGAGCGCCTATTTATATATTCGAGGAGTTTCAAGCTCGGCAATGCTGCACAGTCGTTGCAGATCTCGCGAGAAAAATCGGGAGAGGGAAGGACATAGAGAAGGAGAGAGGGAGAGAAAGAGAGGCAGAGAGAACCCATCGCGTAGTGTGTGGCGAATTATACTCGCGTTATCGCGGTAATGGTCGTCGATAATCTACATAGAGGTGCTAGTATGAATTATCATCGATGCTAGCAGAAAATTTATATATATATATATATAAATTGAAGTAGAGAGTACATTATCAGTATATGAAGTACCGTAAAGAACGTACGCGAGCGCCTAGTGCGTTGCTGCCGGCGTCTGTCTGTTTCTGTATATATATATATATATATATATATATATATATATATATATATATATATATATATATATGTAGTCGCGCTGAGCGAGAGAGAGGATCAAACTGCCCTCTAGCAATTCCGTATCTTATTTATCTCTCGTTATTTCTTTATATATATATATATATATATATATATATATATAGAGAGAGAGAGAGAGAGAGAGAGAGAGAAGATGAGAAATAGCCAGAGGGCCGTTTCTCTTTCTCTCTCTTGCCGCAAATTTATTAAACCTCCACCAACGAGTCGCGCGTCCATGATCTGTTCTACACGCGATGAGATCAAAAGTTCCGTATAGGCCACGTGGTGAGTGTCTCGAGCTAGCGAGGCGCTCCCGCACACGTGGCACTCGTCGCGTCAACTTGACACTTCGTGTCATCGTCATTATACAGCCTGGCATTTCTCGTGATATGTTCTCTCTCTCTCTCTCTCTCTCTCTCTCTCTCTCTCTCTCTCTCTCTCTCTCTCTCTCTGTCTGCCTGCCTCTCTTTCTCTCTACTATATTATATTTAATATAATATAATAGAGAATATATAATATTAATATATTATACTTAATATTTTTTTAGAGTATTATGTTTCACTGTATAGTATTTTTCATTTTATTTTTGTTGTGTTGTTTTTATTATTATACAGTTTATATATGCTATTTTTGTTCCACCATACATGTGTTAAGAATATGCATGTTCCGTCTGTAAAAAAACTTGCACGATACTCCCTCCCTCCCTCCCTCTCTCTCTCTCTCTCTCTCTCTCTCTCTCTCTCTCTCTCTCTCTCTCTCTCTCTCTCTCTCACTCTGTCTAGACAATTCTAGAGAGTGTTTCCAGTGGCTTGCTGCGTCGACGAGTGTACCACAAGGTTCGATCCTAGGCCCATTATTGTTTTCTCTATTTTTATCAATGACATCAGCGCTGGCCTACGGTTTCCCGTGAAAAGCGACGCAACCGACTCAACCTCGAGCCAGCGTCACGCCAATCACATTCTACCATTGGCCGACGAACGGCAGCACTACCGGCTTAGTGTTGCGCCACGGTAGGAGTGATCTCTTCGGCCCAACGCTGGCATATACGGTTGGCCAATAGTAGGCTTACCGGAAATCCCAACAGTTGGCCGGGCATTGGCCCAACATTGGGCCCGTGAAAAACGACGCAACCGACCCAACCTCGAGCCAGCGTCACGCCAATCACATTCTACCATTGGCCGATGAACGGCAGCACTACCGGCTTATTGTTGCGCCACGGTAGGAGTGATCTCTTCGGCCCAACGCTGGGATATACAGTTGGCCAATAGTAGGCTTGCCGGAAATCCTAACAGTTGGCCGGGTATTGGCCCAACATTGGGCTAGCGAGATCACGATCATTGGCTGACGGTTGGCGTGATCACCGGGCCATAGTAGGGCTAAGATCGGCTTCATATTGTTGGCGCAATATTCGGGCTAGTGTTGGCCCAGTGTAGGGCTGTCAAAAGAACCCAATGCTTAGCCAACAATCGATCAGATTCACAAATTTCTGTGCTCGATGATTGCTCATCGAAAGAATTATTAGATTCACCAACATCGTTATGCACAATCACTTGTTCGTGGAATGTTTCCAAATTTGTTTCACTATCTACTTGTCTTTTTGTTTCGTTGCCTCTGATCCTAACCTGTTGTAGTCTTCTAATTTTTGTCGTCGTTTTAACACTCGAGGTTTCTTAATACTATCATAATAACTCGGCATTTTTCTAATACACCACAAAACTTTAGTATGAATCAATTTTATTTTTTTCATAAAGTGAATTTCAGATAACGGTAATTATGAGTGTTTATTATCACAGGACGTAGAAAATTGCATGCAGCGACAGTAAAAAATATATAATAATAATATACGTAAAAAAGCATTCTTGTATATAGTATGTATGGACTATACCGTTCAAAGCCAGTGTTGGGCCAGAATTGGCAATTCGTCAGTTTGCCATGCTATAAATAAACATTGGCAAAACCACGGTCAAACGATTGGCTCAGACTCAGGGCCTGCGCTCGCCCCGACAATTGGCCGACGGTCATTAATTAGTACTGGCCCAGCGTTGGCTCTTCGATGGTTCGCCGAGCTTGAATTCGAGGCTGGCAAACCCGTGATCAACCAATTGGCCCATGTTCGGGGCCAACACTGGAACCCAATAGTTTGCTGACAGTTGGTAATCGATATTTGGCCCAAGGTTGGGTGCGCGTTGGTTTGCCATGCTTCAAATGAGCACTGGCAGAATCATGGCCAAATCATTGGCCCGTACAAAGGACCAACACTGGGTATTAGTGGTTGGTGCCGAATATCGTACCAAGCGTCGGCCGTATCTTAAGCGCCGGCAAATTTTTTCACGGGTTACAGAGCATATGATTTTTGCTGACGACGTGCAGATATATCTAAGCTTTTGTCCATGGGAAATTGATGACGCCATTGCCAATATCACTCACGATGTTGACGTGAGTGCAACTTTTGCGCTAAATAATGGTCTTAAGCTGAACATCGGAAAATCTAAAGTCTAAATCTAAAAAATCTAAAAATCTAAATCTAAAGTCTAAATCTAAAAAATCTAAATCAAATAAAATGTAGACAATCTAGCACCCATCAAAGTCCACGGTGAAACTCTGCCGTATGTCGACGAAGTACGCAATCCAGGGGTGACAATGACCTCGAACTTTCCTTGGAATAAACACATAATTGCTATCTCAAAAAAGTTAATTTTTCACATTACAAATTAAGATACCATAGGAATATGCTGTCGTAAGAATTGAAAACTATACTCGTGGTTTCACTTATCCGATATTAGACTATTGCTGCCTGATATATAATGATTCCACCAATGAGCAAAACACAAAGCCAGAGAAACTGACAAATTGCTGCGTTCGCTTCATTTTCAATTTGCGCCGGGATGTTCATATTACGCCTTATCGACGGAGACCTGGCTGACTTACTGTCAAATGTAGACGACTTTATTTCGTAGGTGCAACAGTGTACAATATTTATCACAACAATGCACCATCCCACATTCTCGAATTCTGGAGACGACCAACTCACATAACGTTCCACATCCCTATACACCGGACATCTACCTTCCAAAATTCATTTGCGCTTTCTGCTATATCTTTTCGGCACTCTTTACCGGCCGAGATTACCTCTTCACCGTCACTAATCATTTTCCAACAGGGACTCTTTGCTCATCTATTCTCCTCGGAAGGATAATCACTTCAGAGCTGACACATTAGATTTATCTTACATTATATTTTCTGTTTTACCACAAATTTCTGTTTTTACCATTGTTAGTACTATTATTACCTTACCTTATTACCTTATTATTATTACTATTATTATTATTCTTGTTGTTTATTGTTAGACAGCATAATTAGATATTATTATTATATTATAATTCTTTATGATTATTATTATATATGTTTTCTATGTTTATGTCATTGTTATGTCGTTCTATGTGTACATCATCCTTTGCTTCAAGGTGTTACCAGGGCATAATAAAATTCTCTCTCTCTCTCTCTCTCTCTATATATATATATATATATATATATATATATATATATATATATATATATATATATATATATTAGGGTGGCCCTTGATATGGGTAAAAAAAATTGATCGTGCCGCCCTCCAAAACGGTTCCAAATAACAAAAAAAAACCTCCGCGAAGCCCCAGCTATGTCCGTTAAGTTCATGTAAGCATGAACTTAAATTTAAATATCAATTTTTCTTCATGATTGGAGAAATTTCGATTTTTTATATCTGGTCTATTTGTCAATTTTTCAACACGATATTTCTGTGGTTTAAATAAAAAATTCGTACTGAACGAAATAGTATCGATATCTTATGTGTACATTTTTTAAATATTATGTTTTTTTCCGACCAATTGGATGACTTGTGCGAATAAATAATTTCTTTGTTTTCAATAAAACGAACAAGCTCGCCAAGTTTAAAATCCTGTCAAGTTTAAAATGACCCTATGCATTTTTGCGAAAGTAATTTTCAAATACATTTTTTATCCACAGCACTGGAAGTCTGATCTCAGTGAAATATTAATATGTTTATATCTCAGCACGCAAGGAATATTTCTAACAAAATTTAAAAAAACAAACCATTCTGGCCAATCCGGAAGTTCGATGTGAATGGTTTATCGTGAATTTATATCCTTCGTACATAATAGATTTTTCTGACAAGATGCAAATTAAAAGTTTGATTTTGATGTGATTATATAAAAGCGTTCGACAGCAGCTAAATCGAACTATTGTTCTAAAATAATGGGACGGTAAAACCTAACGCTCATCAAATCTAGTATGGTGGACCTTATTGTTTGATCTGTATATTGAGTACCAATATACCATAGCTTCGGAAAGTGAAAAAAAGTTGACAAATAAACTAGATTTATAAAATCGAAATTTCTCCAATCATGAAGAACAATTGATATTTAAATTTATGTTCATGCTTACAGGCACGCCTTCCTCTTAACGGACAGTGCTGGAGCTTTGCGTAGATTTTTTTTTCATTATTTGGAACCGTCTTGGAGGGCGGCGCGATCAATTTTTTTTACCCATATTAAGGGCCACCCTAATATATATATATATCACATGCATTATCTTTACAAAATGAATTTCAGTATCCAAAAAATAAAACCGACCCAGCGAACACATGCGCATTATACAATTGTAAAAGAGACTTACGGAATGGCGGAATCGAGAGCATTGCGAACTCGTTCCCTATCTCGTAACGAATTGAACAAAAACAAAAAGTCCATTAAAAAAAACGGAATTATTCACGAAGACGCGTCATCCTCGTTTGCTTCCAGGTTACGCGGACTCGATGGGCCGATTCGTCCTGGAGTTCGAGCCCGTTTCGGCAAACAGGAAGGAGGTCCTTTGCGCCCGGGAAATTGCGGCCTACATTCTCTACCTTGTTCGATTGCGCAGGTAAGATGAATGAGAACAGGACGAAAGAGGCGAATAAAAATTTAAAAAAGAAACAGAAAAAAAAAGACGCGGACGAATAAATGCGAAAGAAAAAAAAGCAAGTTTTCTGGTATAACTGAAGGGTGCGACAAACGACGCTCGAGAAGATACGGAGATCCGAAAAGCGATAAAAGCACGACGATCGTTTTACCCTCTTTATATATATATATATATATATATATATATATATATTGCTCTCTGCGGAGTACCGTCTCGTGAAATCCAGTTGTGCGCACCTGACCGCATTTCTGTGCATGAGTTATGAGACCGCATCAATCCTCTCTCCCTCTCCCTTACCTTCGTTTCCCTTCGCAAAACCTTCCCGTCCCGCCGTCCCTGTGCAGCTGACTTCGCAGCTTCGAGTAAATAACTCTCGCACACGATGCATCGGTGAGCCCGAAATCCGTTGCTCCGATACACTCGAGACGCGTCATCGTTGCATGAAAACGACGACGTATTAATCTTCGAGACTCCAGAGGAGGCCGCAATGAGAGCCTCGATTCGGATTTATGTCAATTAAAGTGCGAGTAAAGAGCTCGAACACGTCATTTCCGTGGTACCGTTTGTTTTTTTTTTTTTTTTTTTTTAATTGAATTTGCGAAAAATCCGTTAGCAACAGGTGGGATGGTAGTTCAGAGTAGATGGTGAAATTAATTTAAGGTGGATGTAGAACGAATCTAGAGTAAATGGAATATCGAGTTTAAAGTAGGTGCAACATCAATTTGGAGCAGATAGAATGTTCTTTTGAAGCAAAATCTAAATTGGAGTTAATGAAGATTACAATTGAAAAATGCTAAGATAGCGCGGCATGGAAAGATTTTAATAGAGCTTGGGGTACAATTTTATTAATAAAGATGACAATTCACATATCTTAATAAACGGTGACAATTAAAAAATCTTAATAAAGCTTGCAGTATAAAAATCTCAATGAAGCTTGCGATGAAATGTTCAAAATAAAATTTACTGTTACAAAATCTTAATGAAACTTACGATACAAAAATCTAAATAAAGTTCACAATTGAATAATCTTAATAAAGCTGACAATATAAAAATCTTAACAAAACTTACAAGTAAAAAATCTCAATAAAGCGTACAATTCAAAAATCTTACTGAAGCTTACAATATGAAAATCTTAATAAAGCTTACAATTGAAAAATCTTACCAAAACTTACAATTAAAAAATTTCAATAAAGCTTACAATTAAAACATCTTACTAGAGCTTATAATTACAAAACCTTGATAATGCCTAGAATTAAAAAATCTTAATAAAGCTAACAATCAAGAAATCGTACTAAAGCTCACAATATAAAAATCATAACAAAACTTACAATTAAAAAATCTCAATAAAGTTTACAATTAAAACATCTTACTAAAACTTACAATTAGAAAAACTTAAGGGGGGAACTCTCAGTAGCACATAAAAAATAGGCATATTTTCGGGAATTAATTTTGGCTGAATAAAAGTATCAATCAAAAATCTGTAAAGTAGGTTTTATAGCAATACTAAAAAAGTACAAAATGTAATTCTTTCAATAAAAAATATTTAAAAATGGCGGCTGCGCAGCATATGCCCCAAGGCGCCTTTTTTTGAGCTCGCCGAAGACATAACTCGAGCAAATTTTTACCGATCGACTTGAAATTTTGACAGTAGCTTCGAAACATCTTTCTCCACGGAGCTACGTAGGATTTTTTTATTTTGTATGGCTTACTTTTTTTTATCGACGATTTTATGGCGTTTTTTTGTTAAAAATTTAACTTTATTTTCAAACATGCACCATTTTGCGAAAAATCAATATATCGAAAAAATCCTACGTAGCTCCGTGGAGAAAGATGTTTCGAAGCTACTGTCAAAATTTCAAGTCGATCGGTAAAAATTTGCTCGAGTTATGTCTTCGGCGAGCTCAAAAAAGGCGCCTTGGGGCATATGTTGCGCAGCCGCCATTTTAAAATATTTTTTATTGAAAAAATTACATTTTGTACTTTTTTAGTATTGCTATAAACCTACTTTACAGATTTTCGATTCATACTTTTATTCAGCCAAAATTAATTCCCGAAAATATGCCTATTTTTTGTGTGCTACTGTGATTTCCCCCCTTAATAATGCTTAAAATTGAAAATCGTACTAACGCTTACAATTGAAAAATCTTAATAAAGCTAACAATATAAAAAGCTTACCAAAACTTACAATGAAAAAATATCCATAAATCTTACGATTAAAACATCTTACTAAAGCTAACAATCAAGAAATCTTACTAAAGCTTACAAAATAAAAATCCTAATAAAGCTGACAATATAAAAATCATAACAAAACTTACACTTCAAAAATCTCAATAAAGCTTACAATTAAAACATCTTACTAAAGCTTACAATTACAAAACCTTGATAATGCTTAAAACTAAAAAATCTTAATAAAGCTAACAATCAAGAAATCTTACGAAAGCTTCCAATATCAAAGCCTTAATAAAGCTGACATTATAAAAATCTTACCAAAACTTACAATGAAAAAATCTCAATAAAGCTTACAATTAAAACATCTTACTAAAACTAACAATCAAGAAATCTTACTAAAGCTTACACTATCAAAATCTTAATAAAGCTGACAATATAAAAATCATAACAAAACTTACAATTCAAAAATCTCAATAAAGCTTACAATTAAAACATCTTACTAAAGCTTACAAAACCTTGATAATGCTTAAAACTAAAAAATCTTACTAACGCTAAAAATTGAAAAATCTTAATAAAGCTAACAATCAAGAAATCTTACTAGAGCTTACAATATAAAAATCTTAATAAAGCTGCCAATATAAAAATCATATCAAAACTTACAATTAAAAAACCTCAATAACGCTTACAATTAAAACATTTTACTAAAGCTTACAATTACAAAACCTTGATAATGCTCAAAATTGAAAAATCTTAATAATACTTTATTAAAAATCTTAATAAAAAATAAAAATCTTAACAATCAAGAAATCTTACTAAAGCTTAGAATTGAAAAATCTTAATAAAGATTCCAATTAAAAAACCATAATAAAGCTTAATGAAAGTAAAATCAATATAAAGTAGATTAAAAAATCAATAGTTAAAACTATTTATCCTATCGATTAAATTCAACCCAACCCAACAAATCCAAACAAACTCACTTCGACGTTTTATTTTTCTAAATTTTACCATCGAAATTGACATTAAATGTGTCATAGTAAAACATTTTATCGACGGAGTTGGCCTCAACGATCGCAAATTCGTAAAATCGACGAAATAATCATTTCATCATTATTTTCAAAGGAGGATGCTCGTAAAAAATATAAACGCAGATTGAATAATAATTCTACGTTCATTTGTCACGAAACATATACGCGGCGTCGATGCATTCGTGTAATTGCGTCTAGCCAACAATCAGTTGAAAAAATCCCATTCTTCGTGGTATCGCGTCACAAAAAAAACTCGAGTCGCATTCACCGATTGCAGCGACGAGAGAACGAGAAACGAGTGGACCTTCCTCGTGAACGGCGCTAGCACCGACGACCTGGAGATCCTCGACCGTGCGTTCCACCTTCTGAGGGACAAGATCAACGTTAATCGAGTCCTGGTATTGCGTCCGATGAGAACGGAACTCTTGGCCGAATCTCAATTGCTCAGAAGTCGAATCAAGGTAATTCGTCATAAAATAATCCAAATAGGCTAACCCAAACAAACCCAAACAAAGTCCACAAAATAACAAAATATCATTGACAGTTCGTAAAATCCAAAAAAAAAAAACAAATCGTAAATAAATATGCGAATCAACAATGATTACAACAAAAAGCTACAAAACGCCACTTTTTCCCAACCGAAATGAACGAATTTGACAAACATGGCGTATTTTCCAACCACACGCAATGCGATGCGACTATTTTTTCCGTCTTTTTGCCCGCAAATTCCAACCGCGATTGAGAAAGTCGCGGGAAAAGTTTCGATAGTTGCGCGGTGCCCGATAGATCGCGGTCGGAACCGGATTCAACATTTGTACGGGAGGTTCATAATAATAGCATCGATTTGCCAATACAATGGGGACCGCTGTTATATACTCCGAGACTCTCGTCGATGAAAGAGCCAATTTCTCATTATCGTGCGACGAGACGGGACGGAAAGTCTCGCGGGTCGTGAAAGAGAGAAACTCACTCGTAAAAATTCTCGATATACGCATATATATATGGGACATTCACGCCATTTCACCTAGCCCGTGACCCCGACCATTTTCGGGTTTCCTGATTTTTTTTTTTTGCAAAATTGTACCCCATGGAAGGAATATCCACACCAATTTTTAGATTTTTATCCCTTTTCTTTTAGGAGTTATCATTTTCCAAAAAATGACGATTTCGGAAGTTTTGGAAACGTTTAAACGCTGATAACTTCTGAACCAATTGAGATATCGATAAATGTCACTATACAATTTTTTTTCGTTCTAAAGCATACCTTCCTTAAAAAATATGAAAAAATTATCTATGGTCAATGTTAACGTTTTTTTTGCTCTTAAAGTAAAAACTATTTTTAAAAAAAGATCATTGCTATTTTTTTTATAAATTCTCTAAAATAGAGAGTGATTCTATGCTTTTTAATACTAGTTTCATCGTGGGCCCATTTTTGCTTCAATTTTTTTCTCGAATTAATCATATTTTTTGAGAAGATTCTTACCATTTAAATCTCCAATGATGCTATCAATGATTTTGTGATTTCCAATTCCGCTTTGACGGGTCTGAAACAAATTATAATCTGTGTGGAATGTAAAGAAAAAAAAAAGTGATCGTGGATAAAAAATCATTTTTCAATAGCTTTATTGGCGATCAAAATGATTAAAACTTCTCAAAAAATATGATTCGTTCGTTTCAGAAAATATGATTAAATCTTTCATTAATAGCATTATTGGAGACTGAAATGATAAAAATATTTTTTTTAAATATGACTAATTCGAAAAAAAACCTAGAAAGCAAAATGGGCCCACGATGAGACTAGTCCTAAAAATCATAGAATGGGTCTCTCTATTTTAAAGAATTTTTTAAAAAAGGCAATCATCTTTAAAAAAAATAGTTTTTACTTTAACAGCAAAAATACGTTGGCCTTGATAATTGATATTCAAAATGAATCGCGGGCTAGGTGAAATAGCGTGGAACGTCCCATATATATACATAAACACATGCAATACTCTTGACAGCAACAATATACACTACCGACCAAAAGTTGCCGGACACTTCAAATAAATGAAAAACTTTCAATCACTTTGGATAATTGCAAAATTATATTAGAATAATATAGTTAATTATACAGAGCTATATAATACCTTCGCAAAATAACAAATAAAATAAACTATATTATTCTAACATTATTTGGCAATCATCCAGTGATCGAAAGATTTGCAATTATCTAAAGTATCTGGAAACTTTTGGCCGGTAGTGTATATAAACTTTCAACGGCAATTGTTATAACAGCAATTCATTTGCAGTCTTTTATACGCTCCAACACTCGGGCAATTCTCCTTTTCTCAATATACTTTGTATAGTAAATTCTCGTATATATACAAATATATAAATATATATTTGAATATAAACACTCGACATCGTTTCAACGTACATCTGTGTTTATTGTTTGGTCGTGAATAAAATGCCGAGTGTAAGAAACGCCGGTATTGCACACACACACACACACACATATATATATATATATATATATATATATATATATATATATATATACACGTGCATATTCGAGATTCTTAGAGAATTCAATTGTTTCTTCGAGAGATGTATATATATATATTGCTGGGGCCATAATCGACGGGGGGTATCAGAAGCGAGCCACGATTTACCATTGTCACCCATCGAGAAAAAATACTTATTTTTCTCTCTCTCTCTCTTTTCTCTTTCTCTAGAACGATTTTGCCACTGGGTTTCGTAATAATACACGACTCGCACTTTGTTACGATGAGAGGAACGCATATTTTACAGTACTATTCGCTTGATTGTGCCGGGCAAACACAACGTTATTTTTAGAAGTGAATCGAATGGAAACAATAAATATTTTGTTCGACTAAATTGACCCTATCGGAATGAAATATGCATTTATATATATATATATATATATATATATATATATATATATATATATATACGCCCATGCATTAAACGACGAATGTTCGCAAAAATGTATTTCTATGAGAGGTAGCGATACCGGATGGCTTAAGGGGCTACATCTGTCTAGAGACCCGAAAAAAATGACGAAGGTCCAAATTTTTTTTCCGTGAAACGATTAATGGGAAAAACGTATTTTTCATGCAAAGGTACACATAAGCCTTTTAAAAAAATACCAAAAAACAACAAAAACTTGGCCGCCGGCGGATAATAAATTTTTTTCGCCACATTTGGCGGTGGACACTGTTCAGCTCAAACGGTTCATCCGAAATCTAAAAACTAAACGGGTTATTCAAGATAACAATAAATGCGAGTCGTCGACGATCGTCGATGTTCGAAATCATTGTTTTTAACAACGTGGCGACGAATTGAAACTCGAGCATACAAAATCTGGGGAAAAAGGCGTAATTTTTTCGTAACTATTGAAAAATGAAAATCGATTTAGATAAAGTGAGATCGTCAACAACCTTTGATGGTTTCTCATCGCATCTCCTGTAAATTTGGTAACAATCCATCAAGTGGGTCTCGAGATTTCATGTCCACGGACTTTGAAAACAGTGTTTCGAGAAAAACGCGTTTAAGGGGCCAGGCCACTTTGGTGCCACGAAAAAAGGCTATTTTCGCGATTTTTTTTAGGATTTTATCAAAGATATGAATATAAAAGTTGTTAGGCGTGATAAATAAAGTCTTGAAATACATTGAAAAAAATTATTCATTTTTATCCATTTTTAAGTACAAAAACTATAGTTTAACGTAACGCCTCAAAAATAGGTGGGCTAGGTAGCTCCATCACAACTCGGCAACGGCTTGTCTGAAACAAAAAAATCAAAATCCATTAGATTCAGTATGACACCAACTACAAAATGACCCTCGGATATAAAGTTTCATCAAAAAATAAAAAAATGCCAGATGAAAAACGAAAAAAGTTTTTAAAAACGCGTTTTTTCGCAGTTTTTCGAAAAAAAAGAGTAAAAATCGAAATTTTAAAACAATCGAGGGTCATCTTATTGCGAATCATGTTTACAATATGTGGTTCAAATTTCGAGAGAATCGGTTTATTAATTTTAAAGATACGATGGAGCTACATTTTGAAAACGTTGTTTCGAGAAAAACGCGTATGAAGTTTATACTATGAAAAACTTTAATCTAAAGTCAATCGGCAATTCCTGCACCGTACAAAATCCCTTCTGATTGCTCATCATCGTCGATTTCTTCAAGTCTTGCTCGCTTTCGATCTTTTGAAATTTTCAAAGTGGACTGGCCCCTTAAGGGCTAATGCCACAGTGGAATTTTCAAAAACTCGATTTTTTTTTTGGAGTATGGTGCTGCTTCCGCTCGCCCGGTCGACTGTTAGCAGCTGTAGCTCTTTCAATTTTCGGAATATGTCAATGAAATTTTCAGCGAATTTAGCTAAAGGCGTTACCCCCACTTCTAGCGCAAAAAAGGCCTTTTTCATGATTTTTTTAAAAAGAAAACTACAAAACTTTTTCAATCGATCAATATACCATCTTAAAGAACACATTTTGAAGAACTTTCGGTAATTTTTTTATTGAAAAATATTACATTGTTTAGTGGCAAATGGCCGTCAATGAAATAATGTTTTTATATACACGGTTTGCGGTGACCAACACTGCGGCGAAGTGGATCATCTGAAAAAAAAATGCGGATGGATTTAGTCAAATATAAGTATAAACTAGTCTTTAATCGAAGGATTTTAAAAAATATTCATTTTTCACAAAATGGCGGACAGTCAAAGTTAATGGTTCGATTTTGACGAAAAAAACGGCCGTTTTTTGGCTATAAAACGGCCCTTTTTTTTCGAAAAAAAAAAATCGAACGATCAAAGACTACATTTTTATGTATTAAATGAGCCTGCAAAATTTTAAGAAGATCGGTTCATTATTGTTCGAGTAATCTTGGTCACCGACTTCAGAAATGCCATTTTGAGAAAAATGCGTTTAAAGTTTCAATTTCCGGTCGTTTACACAACGGATTCTTCTCTTACAACGCTCATATCTCAGTCAATTTTGTTCGGATCGACTTGAAATTTTCAGGACATTCTCAGATACCTATACTTCAAAAAAATGCAATAAAAAAAATCGATTTTTTCAAAATCGCAAGTCGGGGTAACCCCTAAACGGTAATCGAATAAAAATATTTTTGGAAAATTCTATTTTTCGACGTACCTAGGTAGATCCAGCCTGTTAATCGTGATTTGAATACTTTCAATATTCAATTAAACCAAAGGTTCCGTTTTTTCGCAATTCGTATTGTATCTATATGACACTCAATTTATAATTGATTCGACGTTGCGAGCTTTTTAATTTCTCTAACAAACGCGTTCGTTTTACGAGTGCGACACGTATGTATGTCTGCGTATTCATTTTTAGACGTTGATCGTCGACGATGCGACCATCAACGAGCATTTGCCGAGGCGACGAGACGAGACCCACGAGCACGCGCAATGGATCACATTTTACAAGGTAAATCCTATTGTGCGATATTTAATAAAAATTCGGAAAATCCCCGGATTCTTTCTTTGTTTTTCGTATTTCTATTGCTACAGTTGCAAAGTTACGGAGACAGTGGTGCGGCGCGGTTAATCGTCGCGAGAGAAACGCAGCTCTAACGAGGTCTCGTGTGCTCGTTTATCTAGTTGTGTAAATATACTCATATACACACATGAGTAAATGTTTATGTACATATAACTATGTATACAGGGTGTCCTGTTATGAATAAACCTGCAACTGACGATAGATCAGATCATGCCCACACGGAAATAAAATATATGTAAAAATATATTTTTCGATATATTAAAAATGGATGTAAAATATATTTCAGATATATATTATCCATCTGAGATATAGATTAGATATATGCAATATATACGGGAAATGCATTAAAAATATATTCGCGATATCAAAGTTTTCGGCCAAAATAGATCTTCGGAATGTATATAAAAATATATATGTTGGATAGGCGGTTACGTATATTCGAACTATATTGAAAATATACTTACAATGTACTCAAATTACCCTCAAAATATACTTCAAATGTATTTTAACTGTATTCGACTTATAATTGAAATATACTTTAAATGTATTTAAACTACATCTAAAATATACACGATATATGTTCATACTCCGTTTAAAATATACTTGAAATATGTTCATACTACATTTCAAATATTATTGAAATATATTCAACGTGTATTTAATATATACTTGAAATATATTTAAACTATACTTGAAATATTCTTAAAAATTTAGTTATGACGTTATTTACCTCATTGCACCCGTTTACGATATTTATCTTTGTCATTAATTACGATTATGGTGTTTGCGGTTCAAATATATTGATGGTTCAAATTTAAATTTTATCACACGCTTACACGCCGTAAGGTGGTTTCGAACCCGGGACCTCTGAGTGATGAGCTGGGACGTTCCCCACTGAGCTAGTTCTACTTGTTAAATTAACTTTCGCATCGTCTGCATATCGTACAATACACAATGTTAGTTTATTGAGAAATGTGTGGATTTACAAGAGTAACTAACATTATCGGATCGATTACTTAATTGCGTTCGCATAGAGAGCGATAATCGAATAGAATTACGAGATTGCATAACCTTCAATTTTTTTGTTCGATCATTTATTCCGGCTAGTGCGGCTAGGTCTTCGCGAGATACCGACTTGAACTCAAGTTACTTAACCAACCATATTTGAAATATATAAAACATACATTCAGTTTGTATGTTTGATATATTGAAGATGTATCTTAAATGGATTTATATTTATATATCGTATAAGTTTTACTCTTACCCAAAAATATAATTGGCATATCCAACTTTTCGCACCAATTATATTTAACACATGTTTTATACATTTTTCGATATATTTTTTATATATTTTATTTTCATGTGGGTGCCCTACTACAAGCTGGAATTTCAGTTCACTTAAGGGGAGATATACACCTAGGAGCCGGAAAAAAGGTCATTTATGTGAATTTTTTCAAGGAAAACTATTTGAAATTTGGGATTGGGGTTTTAATTATCTAAAAATATATACATTCAAAAATATGTTTAATTTTCTTTATTTAAAAATATCAACAATATACAAGGATATTATATGATCCTTGGAGCGTCGTAAAAAAATCTGCGTAAACGGTACTCACTCGCGTTTCTTCAAAAATCATCTGAAAAAAAAAACCAAAAAGATTATTAAATTAGATACTTAATAGTACTTGCCATAGCCGATTTCGAAAATATCGATTTATGACAAAATGGCGGACGTTTCAACACAAATAGTGATTTTTGGGCCAAAAATTAGTTATCATTTTGCCTATAAAACAAAAACTAATTAACGGAAAAAAAATCCTATGACAATTACTAGATAATGGTGTATAGAATAACCACAAAAAACCTCAAGGCAATCGGTTCATTGGTTTTCGAGAAATTTTGGGTACCGATTTGAAAAACGTGGTTTTGAGAAAAACGCGTTTGAAAATTTGGGAATGAATAAATCATGAAATTTGTCAACGTGCATGGAATCATCGATACCAGGCCCATAGTGTAGGTCTTCTACGGTCGACGGAATGTTCATAGCTTCTAAATCCTCAACCTCGACCATCTAGGTGTATCTCCTTCAAGTCCCACGGATTTCGAGATAAAAATGATTTGCTTTTGGTTTTTCGCATGCTATTTCTACAAATGATAACTCTTCTTTAACCCATGGTGGCACTCTGAGAGGGCCACCTGTTTTATAACCATTTTCTGAGCAATTTCGACCGAATTTTCGAACTTTTTTTCGTGTTTCGGCATCGGTCATATATTCAAGAATAAGAATTTAAGAATTGACAAGAACACCAAAAAAAGTTCGAAAATTCGGTCGAAATTGCTCAGAAAATGGTTACAAAATAAGGTGGCACTCTTGCAGTGCCCCCTTATTTTATAATGGCACAAAGGGTTAAAAAAATACTATTGGTTATTTTTTTTATCAAGAAAAGTCTTCTTTTTAATATTAAGGGGTCTTCTCACTTTAAACGCTAATTAAGGTTATTTTCGTGAATTTTTTGATAGGTTTATATTATAGATGTTGATATAAAAGTTGTTACACTTAATAAATACACTTTCGAAATACATCAAAATATTATTTATTTATTCACTCAAGTCACTATTTATAGACGAAAATGGTAGTTGACAAAATGTCCTAAAAAAATGGTAGGTCTGCACTATTGATGAAATCTCGGAGATGGATCATCCGAAACGAAAAAATCAAACGGTTTTAGATTCAGTATGTTAAGGGGCAAGGCCACAGTAGAATTTTCAAAAAATCGATATTTTTTTTCGCTAAAGCACCGTTTTAGCGAAAAAAATAATCGATTTTGTGAAAATTTTATCATGAGAATAAATTACTATTCGATTTATAGCAAGAATATTTTTTTTCACCGACTTTGAGCGTATCACGCCACCTCTGGCACGGCCGTAGAGTACCTAAAACTTCAAACGCGTTTTTCTCAAAACAGCTTCTTTCCAATTGACGTGATAAATAACTTCGACAATTTTCACTCGATTTACTTTAAATTCAAAAGTTATGTTCCTCATTGCATTTCGCAGAGAAGTACTTACGGAATTTCTGATTAATTGAAAACTTTTCATTTTATGAGCAGTTTTATACGAAATTTTTCACTGAAAATTCATTCGAATACCTACAACTCAATTTAAATACCTACAACTTTCGCGAGCAGGTAGTTAATGAAGAAGAATGGGAGAAAGCAAAAGAGTTTTATGAGGAGTTCACAATGAAAGAATTGGAAGCAGCTTTGAGGGATATGAAAAATGGAAAAGCTGCAGGGGAGGATGGAATAGGAGTGGAATTTTTAAAGGCGCTCCCAAAGACACAAAGGGAGGAACTAAGAGAGGCGATAAATGGTATTTGGAGAGAAGGAATATTAGCAAAAGGGTGGGGAACAGCGCGGATTGTGCCAATCTATAAGGAGGGGGAGAAGGAAAAGGCAGAAAACTACAGGGGCGTATCACTATTGGATGTGGGGTATAAAGTTTTGACAAAAATGATGACGGTAAGGCTAAGTAAATGGATAGAGAAAAATGGTAAACTGAAGGAGAGTCAGGCGGGTTTCAGGAAGGGAAGAGGCACGAGGGACCAAATATTTACGTTAAATGCAGTAATAAACAAGAAATTGAAAGTGAAAGGTGGAAAGCTATATGTCGCCTTTATAGACTTTAAGGCGGCTTTTGATAGGGTTGATAGGGAAAAAATGATAGTAAAATTAAAGCAAAAAGGAATTGTGGGTCGAATGCTGGAAACGATAAAAGGAATTTATAGGGAGACGAGAGCAGAGGTGCAAGCTAGAGGAAAAATTACAGAAAACTTTAGAACAAAGAGGGGAGTTAGACAAGGATGCGCTTTGAGTGCAGTGTTGTTCGACTTATATATAGATGATCTGGAAGACAAGTGGGAAAGGAAAAATATAGGTGGAGTTGTGATAGGAAGGGAAAAGATTTTTGCAATAAAGTATGCAGACGATGTGGCGGCAATTGCGGAGACGGCGGATGGGTTAAGAAGTATTTTGAAGGAATTGGAAAATTGGGCAGGAGAAAATATGATGGAAGTAAATGCAAAAAAAACGAAAATAATGATATTTAGAAATGGAGGAAGGATCAAGAAAGAGGAAAAATGGGAATATAAAGGAGAAGAGGTGCAGATAGTAAATAATTTTAAATATTTGGGTTTTTGGTTTTCATGTAATAACTCGGTTTGGGTTCATGGAAAAAAGACTGCGGGAAAGGCGCAAAAAGCAATGAATGTGGTGTGGGGCGTATGGAGGAGGGCGGGGAGAGACATAATGGAGGAGAGGCTATGTTTATTGAATTCGATAGTAAGAGCGGGCGCTATGTACGGAGTGGAAGTATGGGGTGTGGGCGAAATAGATATTTTTGAAAGGATCCAAAGTAGATTTTGCAAAATGGCGTTAGGTGTAAAAAGGACCACACCAATGTATGTATGGAGAAGAGAGCTGGGGGTGCCGACAATGAAGTATCTGATAAGAGAAAGGGCTTTACGATATATTGTAGAAATATTAGAAATGACTGAAAAAAGATGGCCAAAAATTTGTCTGATGGAGGAAGTAAGGGCCATTGTAAATCATGTGCCGTCGAAGTGGGGGAAGTGCCTAAAGCATGTATTAACGGAAATGGGGGTGCAGGATATAATCGGGATGATTTGGGAACGGAGAGAGGTGAGAAAAATTGAAGCAAGAATAAAGGAGGGATTAGAAAATCTAAAAAACGAGACGTTGAAGAAAGAGGGGGAGAAAATAAAGGATTCGACGTACAACTATAGGTATAAGTTTATGGTGGAGGACGATATTATGCCCTGGAAATATTGGTCTGAGGTAAATGTGAAGGGCAAAGACAAAGAAATGTGGGCTAGAATAAGATGTGGAAATGTTGGAAGAGCGGGAAAGAAAGGACAGAGTGACTGGATGTGCAGAATTTGTAATGAGCAGGACGAGACCCTGGAGCATTTATTGTTGTGCAAAAAAAGCCGAGGGATGGTGACGGAAAATGCGAGAAAAGGCGTGGAGGAATGGCTGGAAGGAATTGATGAAGTGGCGATTTTCGGGGAAGTAATAAATATGTTGGGAGGTAAAATACAGGAAGGGATTTGTGCATATTTCAGGGAGATTGAGGAAGTGTGGAGTAAAAGGAGTGCAGAATGAGAGACCGAGAGAATATAAGAGAGAGACTGAGAGATTATAAGATTTGTTAAAAATATAGTGTCTGACATTGTATAAGTTTTGTAAAAAACTTTTTAAAAAGTTATGCAAATAAAACTCTATTGATTGATTGATACCTACAACTTTCGAATAAAACAATATTTTTTTTAATTCCGTACGTACTTCTCTAAGTATTCTAATGTAGATTGACGAGAATTTTTGTTTTTTTTCTAGGTAAAAAATTGTCGATGCTAAATGTCACGCCTAAAAAAAGATAACAAAAGAAAATATTAGTAGTCGGCCACTTCGTACATCGAAAAAAAATATATATATATATTTTACCAGCTTTATATTGATACTAAATAAATGTGTAATTAATTTAACGAGTGAATCACATTTTCATACGAAAAAAAAATTGTTAAATTCGCACATGATTTTATACTCGTTACCGTGGCCTAACCCCTTAATGGCTATAGCGCAGATCATACGATTTTTTATATATGAAGGAATAACAAAATGGCGGACATTTTTCGAAAAAAAAAACGTGTTTTTTTCACCGTTTTTGGCAAAAAAATAGTTAATATCAAAATTTTAAAAAATCCTTGATGTGCACTATAGCTATAGTTGTAAAGAATATGTGGTTAAAATTTCATAGGGTTCGGTTCAGTAGTTTCGAAGAATTTATCAAAGAGCAGTCGAAAAACGTTGTTTCGAGAAAAACGCCTTTCAAAATTTTTAACGAGCAGATAAACGTGCTCAAGTTGTAAAGTAAAGGCCACACAAAAATACAGTTAGACTCCTCTGATCTTCATAAAATTTTAGTATGATACTTTTGGATGTGTATACTTTCGAAAAATCTAATTTAAAAAAAAATCGTTTTTTTTTTTAAATTGTTAAGTGAGAAGCCTTAAAAAGTTTGTTAGTTATTGTCGATTCATATCATTTGTAGAAATGGCATGCGAAAAACAAAAAACAGACGATTTAAAAAAAAAGCACACACAAAAAGCCCAACATCTCGAAAACTGTGGGACTTTTACTAAACTAGAATTCCATCATATGGTAGGACATGATCTGACCTATCGACAGTTGCAGAATTATCGATTAATGACAGGACACCCTGTATGTATCTTGCTGATATATAAGATTGTCAGCCTGTGCAGCCACAGGCGGTCCTCTGTGACTCGCCCAGGGCGACGTGGGCCGCGATCGATCCACGATTAATCGCCTCGACAGGCACGCGTGGTTAGAGCGCAAAGTTGAGACGTTCGCTTCTTTATTTCTAGTCCTCGTGTATGTATAATGTCTCTCGCCACCACCGTCCCGGTCGAATAGATCTCGATACAATCTTCGTATACTCGTCTATGTATATATATAATTGAATTGACAATTGAACCCTTTTCTATCACTCCCTACCCGCACTTTGCCATGGGGTTGAAGTTTGCATCGTTCGAGTGCAACGAAAATTCATATTAAAGCAGTAGTCTGGTCTAAAGCGAGATTTTTTACATCATTTTTGGGTTGGAATAACTTTTAAACCGTTGAAATTGTCTTGATGAAATTTTACATATGTATTTATTGTTCCTTTGAGAACGTATCTACATTAAAAAAAAATTATTTTATATATTTTCATGTAGTTTTTTATTTTTTTACACTCTGGGTGATGTAAGCATCTGAAAAAAAAAAAATTCGATCTGTATCAGTATTCTGACCACTGGTAGCAGAATTAGTACTTAAAAAAAAAATAGGTTACAAAATTGCGGCCTGTTAAACTTTGATTAACGATATTTCATACATTTTCGGGTATTCGACGAGTGATAAAATGTGGGCAAAATTATTGTTCGACTCAATTCTGCTACCAGTCCTCGGAAAGAGGCTGCCGAAGGTGTGTGCAAAATTTGAGCTCGATCGGTCAATTAGTTATTGAGATATCGTGGGCGCCGATTTGAAAAACATAGTTCTGAGTTCTGATTACTCTGCTATTGTTTTAAATATCAATAAACGGTTTTCACGAGCGTATTAAGAAAGGTCTAAGGAATAATAAAATGAAAAAAAAATCGATTTTGTCAAATTTCTAAACCAGACTACTGCCTTAAGGCCTTATATACGCGATTTCGCCGATTTTCGAAGGTACTTTTCTAGACGCGGTTTAAAAAAATGACGCATATGTTGACAACATTTTTTTACAAATTATTTATGCACATGGTTAAGTATATGTAAAAAAAATCAGAAATATTAACAAATGGCGGAGATATGACATAATAAAGCAATTTATTTTTTTTTTGCGCGCGCGTTGATGGTGAAAGTTCTCGGCATCGATGTGAGTGTCTGAAAAAATAAACATATTTATAATTGCATAATGAATGTATTTTCAGTGTGAACCAACAATATTATTTCAAAAAAATTATTATAATAAAAATTCGCAACTTAAAATTTTTTACTCAATTTTCTGTCGGTTTTTCATTTTTTATATTTTTTGTTCCATTTTCAGTCAAAAGAAATCCTATTCCTTTCTTTATACTCCCAAAACAAATTGTCAAAGTTAGCCCTTATTTTTTGCCGCTACAGTGGTGTTATCCCTTAAGGCCTTAGGCCACAGTAACGTGTATAAAATCATGTGCGAATTTAACAATTTGTTTTCGTATGAAAAATTGATTCACTCATAAAATTAATAACACATCTATTTAGTATGAATAGCGAGCTGTTAGAAAAAATATATATATTTTTTGTTTCGATGTGCACAATGGCCGACTACTAATATTTTCTTTTGTTATTTTTTTTAGACGCTCCGCGGCGTGAAATTTAGCGTCCACAATTTTTTACCTAGAACAAAAAAAAAAAATTCTCGTCAATCTACATTAGAATTCCTGGAGAAGTACGTACGGAATTTAAAAAATATTGTTTTATTCAAAAGTTGTAGGTATTTGAACATAAGAAATGATTTTTCAGTGAAAAATTTCGTTACAACTTCTCATAAACTGCTGATAAAATGAAAAGTTTTCGATTAATCAGAAATTCCGTACGTACTTCTCTGCGAAACGCAATTAGGTACATAACTTTTAAATTTGAAGTCAATCGAGCGAAAATTATCGAAATTATTTGTCACGCCAATGGGAAAAAAGCTGTTTCGAGAAGTTTCGAGCAGTCGACTATTTTGTACATCGAAAAAAAAAACATTTCCAACAGCTTGATATTCATACTAAATAGATGTGTAATTAATGTTATGAGTGAATCACTTTTTCATACGAAAAAAATGGTTAAATTCGCACATGATGTTATACCTGTTGCTGTGGTAACCAACCCCTTAAACCTATTTTGCTGTGGTAGTCAACCCCTTAAACATTTTATATAAAAAATTATCAAACGACGTCAATCGGGAAATGGCGCGGAATCCACTTGGATTCCAACGAGGACTCCCTGCGTGCGGCGTCCCTATTGAATTCCTTAGGGACGTCGTAGGTTTTGGGGGACTCCCCAACAAATTTCTGCGCGGGGCGTTTCACGAAAGTATCTACACCGAATTTTCAGAACTATTGACCTTCCCAAACGATATCGACGCATCTAAAGGGTGTTTCAAAATGACCTGACATTTTACATTGCACGCCATTTTTTTTGTGGCGAACATAGAGTACTAATCTTTGACAACTGTCATCAGGAAGTATTGAGGTTTAGTCATGGAGAATTACACGATCGAGCAACGCATAGAAATTCTTATTTGCAATTATGCCAAAATGTTATTGAAAATTTCGTCAAAAAAGTCAACGTTTGCAAACAGGGACGAGGAGGCCATTTGTCGGATATTGTGTTCCAAGCATAACCTCCATGTTACCCCCACTTGTAGCGCAAAAAAGGCCTTTTTCATGAATTTTTTTAAAGAAAACTACAAAACTTTTTTCATCGATCAATATACCATCTTAAAGAACACATCTTGAAGAACTTTCAGTAATTTTTTTATTGAAAAATATTACATTGTTTAGTGGCAAATGGCCGTCAATGAAATAATGTTCTTACATACACGGTTTGCGGTGACCAACATTGCGGCGAAGTGGATCATCTGAAAAAAAAATGCGGATGGATTTAGTCAAATATAAGTATAAACTAGTCTTTAATCGAAGGATTTTAAAAAATATTCATTTTTCACAAAATGGCGGACAGTCAAAGTTGATGGTTCGATTTTAACGAAAAAAATCAAACGATTGAAGACTACATTTTTATGTATTAAATAAGCCTGCAAAATTTCAAGAAGATCGGTTCATTAGTGTTCGAGTAATCTTGGTCACCGGCTTCAGAAATGCCATTTTGAGAAAAACGCGTTTAAAGTTTCAATTTCCGGTCGTTTACACAACGGATTCTTCTCTTTCAACGCTCATATCTCAGTCAATTTTGTTCGGATCGACTTGAAATTTTCAGGACATATTCTCAGATACTTATACTTCAAAAAAATGCAATAAAAAAAATCGATTTTTTCAAAATCGCAAGTGGGGGTAACCCCTTAAAATACAAATATTCGTACCTTTCAAATGAAAAAAAAAAAAAAAACGTTTTATTAACAAATTAAAATGGCAGGTCATTTTGAAACCCCCTATATGATATATTTCATGCAAAATGTTGACAATTCCTCGTCGAATGAAGTACGTGCTTTTTCGTTGTTGTCGTTCAGGAATACGACAGCCTGATGAGCGAATGGCAGGCGGCCGGACGAAGATTGGCCCTGGAGATGTCCGAGCTGAAGGAGTGCACGAATCTCGCGGGTTCGCTGACGCCGCTCAGTCGTCTCTTGGGGGATCCCGCGTTGAGGAGAACATCGAGGGATGCTCTCGAGGCTATGAGCACACTCGAGGAGAGAGCCTCACCGCTGGCTAATCTCGACTACGTCAGGTGAGCGGGAAAATGGAAACCAAATATAGTACAAAAAAAAGAAAAAAAATCAACCCACCAATGTCGAGAGATCCTAACAGTCCATTAAAAGAGACGAAAACCCAGCACTTTTTAGCGTAGAATATGAATTTTTTACTAAAAGTAGATGGATGCATACTTAAAGTAACCCCAATAAAATGTTGCCCCTCAATTCGCCCCAACCCTAAGAAATAAGGGTTGAAAACTTATAAATCGCCGTATATCGATAATTAATAGCCCGATCAAAAAAAGTTTCAAGCAAAAGTTGTTTGGAATAATAAAATGCGTATAAAGTTATGCGACGTCCAACCCCCTATCTTCGAAAATAGCGGCACAAAATCGATTCGAAAATTCGGGGTCGATGCGTGTGCGATCAAAAAATGTTTCAAACAAAAGTTTTTTGGAATAATAAAATACGTCTAAAGGTATCTGACGTTCAATCCCCTATCTTTGAAAATAGCGGCACAAAAACACGCATCGACCCTGAATTTTCGAATCGTTTTTGTGCCGCTATTTTCAAAGATAGGGGGTTGGACGTCGAATAACTTTATACGTATTTTATTATTCCAAACAACTTTTGTTTGGAACATTTTTTGATCGGGCTGTTAATTTTCAAGATACGGGGGTTTTTAAGTTTTCAACCCCTACTTCTTAGGGTTGGGGGCGAGTTGAGGGGCAACATTTTATTGGAGTTACTTTTAGTATGCAACCGTCACCTCCAGTCAAAAATTCATATTTTACGCTAAAAAATGCTGGGTTTTCGTCCCGTCTACTGGACTATAAGTGACGTCTGTCACACGAGCGCAAAACGACTTCCGGTTATCTTCTCTTTTCCATTCGCTTCTTTTTTTTTCTCGCCACTGCAGTCGTTCGGTGACGAGAGCGCGGAGGCTCCTGGAGGAAGTTGGCAGCGCGGCCTCGAGGCTCGAGTCGTCCTTCGAGTCGCGACGAGCGACGATACGAAATTTGGCGGTGCTCCGAAGTATCGAGGACCAAGCCAGAGAGGTGAGTCCTTTCGAATATCTTTTGAACGAATAAATCGAGCCTGCAGCTGATTTTCGCAATGAGAGGAAATTAATATTGAAGAACGCATCGTAAGCATTTGTAAGCGGAAAAAATGCAATTTAAGAGGGTTCAGCCTTTTAATGGGGTTGAAGTTTGCACCGTTGGTATGCACCGACATTATCTTTAATTTACCACCCTGATTATTATCCAAAACCAAGTTCTGCAGAGTTCGGAAGATCACTAAACACAATGACAAAAAAAATATTTAATTTAAATAGGAAGTATTTGCATCAAATAGGTTTTTTCATCGTCTCAGCCTACTACGATCCAATTTGGTTCAAATATATTTTTTATTCGTTTCTGTTGCTCTTTTTAAATATTGAGTATATTCGAATTGAAAAGGTAACAATTCGATTCGAATAAATCTTTATTTGCTTACAATATACACTGCAAATCCAATTCTATGTGCATAGAATATTTCGTAGATCGAAAATAATACGAAATACTCAATTTAGAGTTCTGTCATAATGATTTGGTATCAAAATTCGTCATTTTTTGGCCTTCTGAAATTATTTTAATCGAAGGAAATATTTTACCTATATATGGAATCGAACGTACAACCTACGCTACCGAGTGTTTGTAGCATATTTTTTTTATTCCTATATACAGGGTGTCCCATTTTAATCTTACACCTGAATTTTCTCGAAAAATATTACTCGGACGAAATATTGTGTGGAACAAAACTTCTAGGGATTGAAGGGGGACGTTTAAAAAAAATTTATTTGAGGAGCCAAAATTCAAAATGGCGGCGTTACAAAGGCTGACATGTTTTTTTCAAACGGAAACATAACTTTTTTTATTGCCAAAAAATTTGTCAGCTGAAAACTAAAAACTTTTGTTGAAAAAATGTTTTGATAAAGTTTTCAAGTGAGAACATCATTTTCAATTATTTCAGATGTATCCAGGATTGTGTGTGTGTGTGTGTGTGTGTGTGTGTGTGTGTGTGTGTGTGTGTGTGTGTGTGTGTGTGTGTTTTTCTACCCATCGTGATCAAAGTTCGTCAAGGATTTAAAGAAACACGTTTTTGGGCCTGAAAATGGCACAAACGCTATTAAAATGGAAAAAAACTATTTTTCATCGATTTTCCTCCAAAATTTTCTCATGAAATATCGTCTAAATTTGAAAACAAAAAAAAAACAAAAATTTTCAACAAAAAAATTTGATTCTTTTTTTGTTCAAGTGGTCATACATTCGAAAATACAACATTGAGCGGCTTGCCGTGAGACATTTAGTCTAATTGTCCCTACCACCGGCATTTGCGTTAGCCAAAGCCAGCTGAAATAATTGAAAATGATGTTCTCACTTGAAAACTATGAACTTTATCAAAAAAATTTTTCAACAAAAGTTTTTAGTTTTCAGCTGACAAATTTTTTGGCAATAAAAAAAGTTATGTTTCCGTTTGAAAAAAACATGTCAGCCTTTGTAATGCCGCCAATTTGAATTTTGGCTCCTCAAATAATTTTTTTTCAAACGTCCCCCTTCAATCCCTAGAAGTTTTGTTCCACACAATAGTTCGTCCGAGCAATATTTTTCGAGAAAATTCAGGTGTAAGATTAAAATGGGACACCCTGTATATTTATATGGATATATATTAAGGCATATATATTTTACAAATTAATTCCTATAATTATTTGTTGTATCACATAAACTATATCAATTATTTATTATCACTGTGATAATTAGAGAATTGTTCCGAATAACATGATTTTTCAGAGATAACCTATACATATCATTTCTCTCTCTCCCCTCTCTACCCTCCCCCCTTCGATGTGCGGGTTGCAATATAGACAGACCATTAGTTCAATCAAATAGAATTTTTTCGACTCTACGAAAACTCTAGTCAATTCAAAATTGAAAAAGATAAAATAGATACATTTAGTGGATTCAACTAAATTGTTTTTTAAACAGATCAAACCGAGCCACAGATTTATTGGGAATAAATAAAATATTCAGTGGTTCGACGATTTTGAATAGATTTTTATTTCAACGAATAAATATATTTAACCCTTACTTGCCACATTTCTGTAAAATACACATCATCAATACATTTTAGCATAGGGAAAAAAACGGTGGGGTTTTTTCAAACCCCATAGCAAGTAAGGGTTAAAATAAATAATTCCAATAATGGAATGCAATGGGAATATTTCATTTCATGAAAAATCTTGTTAATTCCAATTAAAATAAAATTAAAAACACTTTTTCAATACAAGCTTTTATTTAAAAGGTACTGTACTAAATAGTAAAATATAATGTTCAGTGAAATTGAAAATTAAAACAGTATAACTACAGAAAAGTCCCTTCCTTGTCCGCTCATCATAGGTGCGAGTACTTAAAAGGTACATAAACGTAGCTATTTTCAAAATACAAATTATACATTTTAAAAGCTTGAGGCTGTTTTTCAGAAATTTTAAAGTAGTATTGGTATTTATGACATTTGACGTCTCATGCTTTTAAAATGTAAATTTCATATTTTTAAAATATCTACGTTTACGTAGCTTTTAAGTACTTGCACCTATGATGAGCGACCAAGCAAGGAACTTTTTTTGTAGTTATACTGTTTTGATTTTCAATTTTACTAAACATTATAGTTACTTTTTAGTACAGTACCATTTGAATAAAAGCGTGTTTAAAAGAGTTTTTCGACCTTTATGTTATTTTATACTTTTTAGTATTATAATTTGTTTATTTATTTGTCATGCCAGACCCCCTGTCATTCAGACAGTAATAAAAAAGTGGCGTAATAAAAAACCTTGCCTTAGATTACAAAGGTTTCGCGAGAAACTTTATAATAGTGTAATTATAAATCAACAAAGTTAATGAGCCCAAATTTGATTGTCCGACCATTTGCCATAAGGAAATTTCAGTCCCCACCTCCCACCATCATTATTAGACTCTCGTTACACTGAGAAAAAAATCATTGATCCAATATCATTGGTGTTATTGAATAAAATTTCGTTGATTCGATTGTAAAATTGTTGGTTTAAATAATCGGATTTATTAGTCCAAACAAAACGCTATTGATTTTAATAACATGATAAAATTGGAGGTTTTTTTCATTCGAAAGATATATTGTTAGCCGAGAACAACATATTATTGAAACTATCTAAAAAAATATCGCGAACAAATTATATAGTTTTGAATGCATTTTCTGCAATGAACAAAAAGTGTTTCAATTCATAACATGAATATTGTTGATTCGCGTACACAAGAAAAATTGAATTTCTCTCGTTTGATTCAGATAAAATTTCTATTGAGTAAATATGTTATTTTATTTTTTCACCATATCCTATATTGATTTCCAAGTACATTATGCGTTAAAATATTCATATTTTATTTTGATTGAAAAATATAAAGCAAATGTCTGAATCGGTTAAAAAATTATGCGAAAATAACATTCGTTTCTTGCGCATTGGATTGAAAAAATTCAATCAAATCATGGCCGAGCGCCACCAAAATTATAGGTGTGAGGAAACTCGTAGTTCTCGGAGTAATCGCTAGAAGCCGCACGCGCGCTCGTTTCTCGTAAGCGTAGCGCAAACCGAAAATCTACTTAAACGCCGGAGAAACTCTAAAGAGTATCGCTTCTCTAAGATCAAAGTGTAGTATCTGTTCTTATCAGTTGAATATCTGATATTCTCTCCATGGATATTCCATTGGATATCTGATATTCTCTCCACTATTATCGTGGATGATTATTCTAATGCTCACTTTTTATTCAAGATTTCAAACAAATTGAAAAACTTACGTCCCATGGCATATTCGTTTCGATGCAGTAAAGAAATAATTAATTCTATTGATTAATTAAAGCAACCGCTTAATTATTTAATCCATACATCTACGGATTGTATATATAATGATTTCAATAGAATATAATTTTATTTGAAGGATAATCTAGATATTCAGAAAAGAGAAGGGCTTTTTCAAATAAAATAATATGTTATTTAAATCAATCACAATTTCCAATATTTCATAGTATTGTAACAATCTCATATATCGGTGATACTCCGCAGCAGCACATTTATTTGGATCAACCAATATATTGTTTTGATTCAATTGGTTTTTTTCTCAGTGTATTACATGTAATAAAACCTGGTCATGATAACAAAACAAATGAGCACAAACTCGACTGTCCTATTGAATGCTATTAACGGCGGGGTAAAGTTAATTCGGCGAAAAAAAGGCATGTTTTTAAGATTTTTTTTTGGCGTAACGAATAATGTTCGTTTTTTGAAAAATTTATATATAATAAAGTGACATTTGAACAACATTCTCCTAAATTTGCATTGCAAAATATTCAAAATTGAGCGAGTGAAAATTAAACCCCGGAGGCGCCTCGAAAAAAAGTTGGTTTGCGGTGTGCACCATAACTCGCAACAGAATCATTTAAAACAAAAAAATCAAAAGGCGTTTGTTAAAGGAGATGTTTCTCGAGGTAATGACGGGAGGATTTTTTTTCGATTTTTCGTAGCACTTGGGAGCCAAAAACCCGATTTTCGCTAAAAAAATCGGCTAATTTGTTGGTGAAAAATTAGTAATTATTTAAAAAAACAAAAAAGCTCTCGACAATACCTGGTGAATTATGTGAAGAAGTAATGTGCAAAATTTCAAAGCGATTGGTCCAGTAGATTTCGAGTTATCGTGCACACGGACTTCAAATATGACAAGTCTCAGAAAAACGGTTTGAAAAACGCAGAAGAGAAGAGAACGGCATGGAGCAATAGAGGCTCAAATACTCATAACTTCGTCAATTTTACTCCGATCGACTTGAAATTTTAACACAATATTCTTGATATATTGCGCATTCATTTAAAAAATTAAACAAAAATGAAAAAAAAAATTTAATACTTTACCCCCGCCCTTAAGGAGTTGCATTGCTCACTTTCCACCTCCAGCATCAGACCAGCTCCATGGTACCATATTATTGCATCATCACCGAAGTTACATAGGCATGCCAAATTTCAGCTCAACCCACGCCAGCAAGTGCTTGAAAAGTGGACCACGAATTTTGAACCGGAAAGACAGACATACGAACGAAGCAAATTAAGGGGAGGGTAGGTGTTTCAGCGTGAAAAAAAAACACTTTTTTGCGAATTTTTTTCATCCATATGGATAGAGTAAATTTATTGAAACCTTTCGTACATTGCTAAGTGTCGTTTCAAGGACATTCCGTGAAATTTGTACGCGAAAATATCCAAAAACAAGCCGGTGACAAAGCTTTTCCAAGAACGCCTTTGGAAAAACACGATTTGCGGTGTGCGCTGTATCTCAGCTGGAAATTATCTGAAATCAAGTACCATTAAAATTTAGTCAAACTATCATCAAATCCTCCCCCCAATGGTCTTTGATAATTTTGTTTTTTTCATTTCTAAATTTTTGGTGGTCATGTAAACCAAAAAGTGCTATTTTTCACGAAAAATTCCGCCATTTTGGAGGTGGAAAACCCCCTCAATGTAAAAAAAATCTCAAACTAACCGTTGGGGGGAGGTATTTTATATGCAGAAAATGTGTACCAAGTTTGAAATAAATCGGTCATGTAGTTTTCAAATGGCAGTGAACATGGACTTTGAAAACGTGGTTTCGAGAAAAACGCGGCACCGGCTTGTTTGCGGATATCTTCGCGTACAAATTTCACGAAATGTTCTTGAAATGACACTTAACAATGTACGAAAGGTTTCAATAAATTTACTCCATCCATATAGATGAAAAAAAATCGCAAAAAAGTGTTTTTTTTCTCACGCCGAAACTCCTACCCTCCCTTAAATAAAAGCTTGTAAAAAATTAAATAGACGCATCTAGTTGACATCAACAGATTTTTTCTGCCAGTGCAAAAATCCTAAAAAGACTCTGCGTTATTTTCGCACTTCAAATCTGCCAAAATAAATTTGGAAAATTAAAAAAAAAAAGTAAATTTTCGTTGCATTCCAACGATGCAAATTTCAACGTCGTGGCTTACACCGCTGAATTGCTGGCTTATATGCCTCTTTGGTTACGACTGTCCGTTCTGTAAACCGACGTAGACCTTTTTAGTCATGACTGAACCGTCCGGTAAAGGTTCAACGTCAATGCTTCCACATAAACTTGCCAAGTTGAACTTTTATCGGACTATCCAAGTGTACGTAAATAAATAAAATACGGAAAAGTCAGTATCCTTCGACATTCATCGGTGAAACGCTCGACCCTCCTCGAATACTTTTTCCACGTTAAGCATTGAACTTATTACGGACTTGCAGATATTTACGAGCCTCGCGAGTATGAGAAAACGAAGTGTCGGGTTTTTTTTTCAGCCAAACGAATCAACTCGCACTTTTGCGTAAATAGCTATTTATAAATACGTAAGAATGGTCAATAAAAAAAAAAAGGGAACTCCTTTCGTTCCTTCACGGAGAAGTAAATTGATCTTACGAATAGGTGAATATTTATATATGGATGTAGTATGAGTCGTGCGCGCGCGCGCATGTCAGTATAGACTGTATATAAGACGAGATAAACATCAATTGGTGTGTCCGCGTGTCTGTCACGCTGTCTCTCTCTCTCTCTCTCTCTCTCTCTCTCTCTCTCTCTCTCTCTCTCTCCTCTCTCTCTTCCTCTCTCTGTTTCTCGCGATTTATAAATCTCGGTACGGGACCGGTGATTCGACGTTCGGGCGCGAGAATGAGAGTGGCCGAGCGCGGAGGGAAAACAGATCAAAGTTATATGCACACGTGTATATAGATATACGGAGAGGTTCGAGAGATGAACGAGAGGGAGAAGAGAGACAGAGAGAGAGAGAGAGAGAGACTGGTAACCTCGTTATTTCGTTTCCATGCCGGCGATCACGATCTCATCGCGTTGCAATGCCCGGTCCCGACCTCCTTTATCGGTGCAACGTCGTTGACCCCTCTCTTTATATATATATATATATATATATACACACACACACACATATGTATATCATATTTTCAATATTATATCGATGATATATCACACACGTAATATTATAATGTATAATATATTATAATACTATCAATATTATATATATACACACACACACACACACACACATATATACACTAGTGGAATTGATTCTGGACACTTTTAAGGAGTTGTATACAGTCAGGAGGCCCAAAAACTGAGGACTTTTAACTATATTTTAAGATTTTTAGCTGATCTCCGGGAGCACCTCGAAAAAAAAGCGTCTTGCGGTCGCACGATATCTCTGGACTCGGTCATCTAAAATGAAAAAAAAAAAAAAAACCAAAAATATTTCGTTAATATAATGGATTATCTCGTAATTGATCGAAGGAATAAGCAAAATAATAATTCTTACTGAAATGGCGTCTTTTCTAAAAAAATCGATTTTTGACAAAAATGTGAGCCTTAAATTGTTTATAAAATGGAAAAAAAATCGATCGGTGAGAAAAAAGCTTCGTTCAATTATTAAAAAATATACTTCAAAAGATCGTGTTAAAATTTGAGACTCATCGGTTCAGCCGTTTTCGAGAAATCTTGCTCACCGACTTTAACACACAAACAGTTTTGTGAAAAACGCGTTTAAAGTTTCAAAAGCACTTGCGAACGCTCTGACACGTCGTTACAAATGTGCGTGTAACTTCGAGAATATTCGCCGGATTGACAAGAAATGCTCTGGGTGTTTACTTGAATACATGTCCGTCACGAAGGAAAAAAAATTAAATAGATTTTTCAATGTTTCAAGAAAACTGACATAATTGAATGTGTACGTCGTCTGAATTAAATGACGTTCTGAGCTTATACAGAGTCACACGAATGAGTACTGATTGTCATTCAAATAAAAGATGATCGGGAAAAATAAAGTAATTACACTTCGGCAGTTTCGAAAATTAGTGACTAGTGCTCTTAGAAATAAATATAAAATGTCGTCTGATCAGTACGACGTGCAAATTCAATTACGCCTTGACCAAAAGCATTGAGCACCCTGGATTTTCCTTCTTTTTTCTAGTTTAGGGTATACCATTGAACGCTTTTTGTTTTTTAAATTTATTTATTAGTCAATTTAAACGACATTATTAATAGTCAGTTGATACACCCACAGCCTTCATCATCTTCGTTTCAATGTAATGGCAATAAATTAATTACATTAATCGTCGACGATCAACCAAAACTAGCGATGAAGAAAAATGTTGCCAAAAAAATCTGAAAAAAATTTAACTCCAAAATAACAAAACAAAACTTTTTAGTCTTTGCGACAAATATTCTCAACCTCGCAGTTTTCACGATACGTTGCACGATCCCGGCTTTACGGAAACCTGCCGCTTTTTAAGAAAAAGTAAAGGCCATAGCCGGGTAAGTAGGGAAAAATTGCCCCCGCATTTTCTCCAGCGAAATTAGGAGTATATTCTGAAGTATAAAAAAAAACAAATTTTCTGAAAATTTCATCTCCGTCAACGCAATGTTTTTGGAAAAATGATTTTTTTTAAATAAAAAAATCAAAATTTCAGAAACGCTTCAGTGGATCGATTCGATTTTTTTTTGGTACTTGTTACGATCAAATGTGTTACGAAATAAAATTATAGAACATCTTGCGAAAGGTTAAGGTTTAAAAAATAATAATGTTCCTTGTTTTATTTTTTTTTACTATAATCCACTTGGGGTACAATAACGAATTTTTTTTCATATAATCTTTGGGCACCTTATTAGATTATACAATTTGTTCAAAATTATCGGCTTGGCACGCCAAAGTGAAAAAAAAAAGAAACAGACTTTATTGATATATTTTAGTCATATATCTATATAACTAAAATATATCAATAAACTGTGTTTCTTTTTTTTCACTGTACCCAACCGATCATTTTGAAAAAAATATATAATCTAATAAGGTGCCCAAAGATTATATAAAAAAAACTTCGCTATTGTACCCCAAGTGGATTATAATAAAAAATAATGAAACAAGGAGCATTATTTTTTTTCTAACTTTAATCTTTCGCAAGATGTTCTATAATTTTATTTCGTAGCACGTTTGATCGGAACAAATACCAAAAAAAAAATCAAATCTATCCACTGTACCGTTTCCGGAAAAAAAAATTTTCTTGATATTAAAAAAATATCATTTTTTTTAAACCATTGCGTTGACGGGCATGACATTTTCAGAAAATTTGTTTTTTTTATACCTCAGAATATACTCCAAATTTCGCTGGAAAAAATGCGGGGGCAATTTTTCCCTACTTACCCGGCTATGGCCTTTCTCTGGAAAAAAAATTGCGAAATAAAAAAAAACGGAACTAAAGCTAAAAAAAACTAAACTAACCCTTCCCTTTTCGAAGATCATTTCACTAAATAGCGAGCTTTCTATTTTTCCGAAGTTCAGCGAATGACTTTGCAAGGTGCGAAAATCGCGAAAAAACGACATTTTCACAATGACGTACCGGGCACAAAAAAAATCGAAAAAATAAAATTAAGAAATAAAATTGAAGCTGACTTTATTCTCTTCAAAGCTCCGTTTGGTAAATTGGTTTCCAATTTTTTTCAGCCGAGATATTCAATTTTTTGTCTGGAAAGAAAAATTACAGGGTGCCCCAAACTTTTGGCCAAGCCCGTGCAGAAATTTTGGCAGGGATACAGCTGGATTCTGACTTGTATCCCGGGCTCCCAGTCGGGATCTAGTCCGATATCGGATCAGATTCGAAGACTAAATGTAAGATCCGTAAACTGGATTCCATTAGGGATCCAGAACCGGATCCTTTAATGACTCTAAATAGATTCCCCATGGAATCATTGAGGAATCTGGGAAGGATCACGGGTGAATACAGGCTGAAATAAAATGTCAAAAATGGAATTATGACATGTTAAATTTGTTATAAAAATAAATAACATTTATAAAGTTTTGGTGCATTAAACTATCAGTAAAAAAAAATGTGTCCAAAGATTCAAATGGCAGATCGCGCTCATCGCGAGATTTTGATGTGAATTAAAAAAAATTCACATAAAAAGCTGTGAATGCAAATGTATTGACAAGAAATTATAAATACAAAAAAATTCACAAAATTAGTTGTTAATTTTTTCGTATTTAAGACAAATTAAAATCAAATTCAAAATGATTAGATTTAAATTTGCGCCAAAAGTGACTTCGTACGTATTTTGAGAGAAAACATTGCCTCGAGGCAAAGAAATTTTTGCACATAACTTTTTGTGCGAACATTTCTTTGCCTCAACACAATGTTTTCTCCCAAAATACGTTTACACTTGTGGTGTAAATTTTAATATAACTGTCGTGAATTCGATTTTTATTTTCTTCAACTTGAGGAAATTCACAACTCATTTTGTGATTTTTTTCATATTTATAATGTAATATTTGAAACTCACAACTTTTTTTGCAAACATTTCTTTGCCTCGACGAAATGTTTTCTCTCGAAATACGTAAGAACTCACGGTTGGTGTAAATTTTAATCTAATCATTGTGAATTTGATTTTAATTTGTCTTAAATACATGTTTATACCCACCGACATGTCGGTGGGTATAAACAGAGACTTATTCCCCAAAACCGGTATCCCGGTTAGAATCCAACTTGCATCAGTATCGGAATATGTACGACGACGATGGCATAATGTTGAACATTTTAGCATCACGTGTATTTTCGGTATTACTATATAATTCCTATCTATAGATAGGAATTTTATAGATCGGAATCTATAGACAGAAATTCCTATCTATAGATAGGAATTCCATAGTAATACAGAAAATCCACGTGACGCCAAAATTTTCAAAATGATGACATCGCCGTCGTACATATGCCGATACTGATGCAAGTTGGATTCTAACCGGGATACCGGTTTTGGGGAATCCATGACAAATCCTGATCGGGATTTGATCGGACATAGGGTATCCCGGTCAAAATTTCTGCATGGGAGGGTGTATATACACACACACATACAATAATCATCAGAACGGTTGCTGGGGATGCAACAATCTCGCGAATGCCCGACTTTGAAAACTCGTACCCACGTAAGCCCAAAGAACGTCGAACATTGATTAATCGTCGAAAAGATCGTACGAAACATATTCAATCGAACGCGCATGGGTGTATCTACGAATAAAGCTAATTGCTCACCAGTGATTGCAACATTGGATATATATATATGAATATGTATATAGGCAAGTCGAGGTAACAGTAACAGTAATTACGTTTTTGCAATGGCGCTCGCGTATAGACGCGCACACGCGTACATAATGCACGACGATGATGACTTTTTAATTATCAATTCTCCGATCCAAATTGTTATCGAGAGAGCTCTTCGCGGGGGCTGGCTGCGATTAAGACGATCACATGCTTTATGGCGGAGAAGATGAACGACCCTGGATGAATGTTATCGAGCAACGAGCGTAACGTTTTTCTCGTTTGATTTTTTTTTCTTGCAGTCCGCCACGTCGGCGGAAAAGATCGTGGGAGAGAGGGACAAGATAATTGAACTCTCATGTATTATTATCCTATAAACTCGAACGTCATAAATATGATCGATCGACTCTGGAGAGAGGGAGGGAAGTGGTATTTTTATGAAAAAAAGTGAAATAAAATAGATACGAAACAAAAAAAAATGGTGCTGGCTGCCCTTTCGTGCAGGGAACGAGCACTGAATTCGCCGCGAATGAGAACGAGAGAGAGAGAAAGGGAGAGGATAGATAAAAGGAGCTTGGTGGAGATCATGACTCAATTAGAGAAGGTGTGGTTTCGTTACAAATCCAATTTCTTGGCACTTATTTTTTTTAACATCTTATTAGTTTAAGTTAGTATTTAATAAAATATTTTTTTATTTTATTAGTTTACGTATGTAATGAAATATTTTTTATTTCATTAGTTTAAGTATGTAATTAAATATTTTTTATTTTATTAGTTTAAGTATTTAATTAAATATTTTTTATTTTATTAGTTTGAGTAGTTAATTAAATATTTTTATATTTTATTAGCTTAATTATTTAATTAAATTATTTTTATTTTATTTGAACATTTAATCGAGTATTTTTCAAATTATTTGAGTGGTCATAAAATCTTTTTTTCAATTTGTTTAAACATTTTTCAAATATTTCACGTGTTCGCGTAGCGTGTTTTCTTCATACCCACGAGAGACGTGGGCAAGAGCCCAGGAAGTCTCGTTATAATATGTGTTTACACAGCGAAGAGGACTCGCGTGAGCGGCTTCCCCTATGCAGGCCACAAAGCATTCCTCGGTAATTAGATACTTTGCAACGTGTGTGTGACTTTACTTTCTGTCTTTTTCTTCATTTTGTTCCAACCTGGTTGGAGTATGCAGCCTGGAAATATTGAAAAAGTAAATATTTTGTATTCCTCATGGCGAAAGTGAAATCAGAAAACGTGGATTGCTTGAATTCGTAGCTAACAGGTACAGAGTCGGATGGCATACATTTATCAGATAAAATGAGCGTTGGCCTGGACCCTTGCCTGGATGGGTGACAGCCCAGCATATTATAATTTGATAAATCCTAATTATGATAACCACTTGATAGGAATGCGTTTCAATATTACAATCCTCGAATTCCCAAAACGGATTACAGAATTATAAGCGATGACCCTTAAGGGCCTACACCACTGCAAAAAAAAAATTATGCGATTTTTCGCGATTTTTTTTTTTTGGTGGAAGGCCAAATAAGAGGATAATAATATTCAAGGATGTTATTAGTCGGACCTTCAAGTGAACAAAAAAGTTACACATTTAAAAATTATACAAAATGATGACGCTGGAGTCATTCTCTGACTGACGCAAATTTGAATGTAAAAAAAAATAAAAAAATTTCTATTAATTCACATGAGTATAGCTAGAGAAATACGTAGGGGGTTTCGAAAATATGAATTTTTGTGTAATTGACAAGCGTTTAAAGTAAAAACTCAACTTTTGACAGAAAAAAAGAACAATCATTCGTTAATAACTGATGTTATAATTACCTCATGGAAAATGTTGACCCTTAATGGGTTATTTCTCGTTGTAACAGTCGAAAACGGCTCATTTTATAAGATTTTAAAAAAATAGAAAATCGAGATGATAAATTTCTACAAAAATTGCGTATTTAAAAAGTATTATCTGACGAAAACTCTGTAATTTTTTTGTGTGAAAATATTCAATTACAATCGATTTACAGCCATTGTACGTGGAAGCACTTTTCGAAAACGTCTTTTGCAATGAGCCTTTCTGGGCCAGGTTATTTAATATAAAGAAATCGAACAGATTTCGTTAGTATATTAGTTTATCCTACGACTAATCGAAAAAATTTGCGAAATATCGAATTAAAAAAAGCGTGTATTCAAAGAGACTCTCGATTTTTGCGGAAAACAATTGACATTTTTCGTTCATCAAATCGACAGTACTCATCGGAAAAAAAACCTCCGATCAAATTCTAAATTTTGACATCTAGAATAAGCGCTTAAAATGTCAGACAGCTCGTTGCAGTCATTTTTGAGATATTTTTGCGACTTTGAAAACGTACTTGAGAAAAAAAAAGCGTTTAAAGTTTCGAACGGTGCTGCGAACGTTCCGACGGGTGTCAACATAACAGCCTATATGAGTCTGTCAATTTTGATCCAATCACTTTGAAATTTCCCACGAACA